>CM069136.1:81079138-81172079 GCA_035221665.1 Okamejei kenojei | reverse complement strand
TAATCAACATTTTCCTATCGTAAACTATTTTTTCAGATGAGATAAATGTGTGTCTTATCCAAGCAGAGATTCCAGTCGTTACATAAGAAAGGTAATTGAGCCTTTCTTTCTATCAAAGTCAAACAATTTCTTTTCTGTCAAGTAAATTTTCCCAATCTAAAAAAAAATGAAAAAGTAAAATTATTCTGATTTAATCAAGTTTTGAAACATTTGTTTTTATAGCATTTCAAAATGAGAACCTTTACCACGGGAAAACCATCTAGTGTCCAAAGGGTATTATATGGCAACCATTGATTAAAGAATGCGTATTACTCAGTGTCTATTCATGGTGATGATAGAAGATATTTGAAATTTATTGGATGACAGAGCTGTGGCAATTCAGGGCATTGCCGAATTGATTAACTTCAGCCCTAGATTATTTACTAAATTGGTAAAACCTGTTGTTAGCATTACTTAGAGCTCAGGGGCCATGTGTTAATGGCCTATTTAGATATATTCTGATTGGTTGGAAGACCTCCATGCTGAAACTCAATCATACAGTTTCAGTTGTTAACATCACTTTTGAAAAAATGGGATTTGTTATTCACCCATATAAATCTAAATTATCACAGTCCAAATTATTCATTATCTGGGTTTACCATTAATTCCAATCACATGTTGTAACGTTGCCCAGGGATAAATTGAATCAGTTAATTGAGGACTTGTGTTAATTCTCGTTGGAGAACAACAGGCCTTCGATTAGAAAAGTAGCCAGTTTTAATTTGGGAAAAGTTTGTTGCAGCATTTCCAGCAGTGCAGTATGGTCCTCCTGCATATCAACAATTACAACGTTCAATGGAACAGGCACTGAGAATACAAGGGGCCATTTGATAGGCCTATGCAGTTGTCAGCTGGGGCGAATGCTGACATACAATGGTGGATAGTACATGTTTCAAAAAGTTTAGGAAGGTTTTGGGTGGAACCACCGTACACAGAATATTACAGATTGATGTAAGTGCACTGGGTGGGTGCAACAGATATGTCTTCAAGTTGTGGAGGCAGATGGAATGTGGATGAGACATCGCTTCTTCAATTAAGAGGGATTAATTATTTAGAAGGTTGTTGGGCACCTGGTATGGGCTTCAAAGCTTATTGTTCCTACAAGAGGGATCTGCTGTTGCAGATCAGATTGACACCCACAGCAGTGGCATATGTAACCCACATGGGTGGAGTAAGTCCATCAGTCTTGTGATAGACTGGCTAACCAATTTGGAGCAGGGTGTATTGACCCATATATCGGCTATCTTCAGCCCTTTTATTGTGCCAGGAAGGTTCAACACGGTAGCTGAAAATAGGTCCTCAGTTTAATGAAACATTGAATGGAGTTATATCATGATGTATTTAACCAAATGAATGTTCAGTATGGATGCCAGATATTGACTTGTATTGCATCTCGCTTAAAATCATCAGTTACCTAGATAAGTTTCATGGAACCAGATATTGGGGCAAGGAGCAGTTGAGCGTTTTCGCTGCATTGGAGGAATGTTTGTGTATGTATTTCCTCCATTCTGTCTGATCAGCAGATGTTTTGCAAACGATCAAAGGAGGACTCCACTTCAGGGTTTTTTTTACAAAAAAATTGTTGGTAGTGCTAGATTGGCATACACAAGCATGTTTCCCTCCCGTTGTATTACAAATGGGCAAGGGACCTTACATCTTAGCCCAAAGAATCTACAGGTAAACTCCAGTCACTGGGGATCACAACATCCCTTTATATGATCGTATTGAACTGTTAATTTGCAGATTTTAAGGAGGCAACCTGGGGAGAGACTGGTCTCATCGTACCTGTGGGATATTCCTCACATTTGGCCTGCAGGATAGTTCACGCAGTAGCAATAATATCACCTAATAAGGAAGTGGAGCAATTCAGGCCTACAGAGAATTGTATATCACACTGCAGGGTCACGGACGTATTGGAGTTTTGTCAATCTCTTTATTCCGAGAACCAAAAATTAAAGTTACAGTGTGATTAATTCAGCCAGATGTGCTCTGGTTCTGCTGTGGGAGGTGGTGGATTGCGGACTTCTTAATTACCTATGAATGCAAAATTGCATACGAGTAGGGAACCAACATCCGTAAGTTTCACATTCATGAAGGGATTTTTTCAGTTCTAATCCTCCAAAAACCCGGGATGTCGGTATTTGGAATGTGAATGAGGTCTTATGGTTCTTTGCCAGTGGGCTCCGTTACAAGCCTAACTATAGCCAATATAACTATGAAGGTGGTCCAAGCTTATGGCGATGGTTTCAGCTCAACTGTGTAACCAAACGTTCTAAGCTAGGGCGAGATAAAATGCATGTCAGCTGATGCCATTATATTTTATGTCTATGATTGCTTAAAACATATTAGAATAGGCATGACAGATGTAATATGTGTTTTCAGCATACCCCGCAGACGATACGCTTGTGTGTAGTCTCACATTTATATCTGTTACATTGAGAATTACAAACCTCTGAGAGGAACAGAGTTGGGCTTGTTTTGTTATCACAAAAAACCACACAGTAAGGTTAGGGACAGAGGTATTCGGTACGGAGGGGGAACTTACTACTCAGAGCGGGGTGGCTGTGGTGTAATCAGCTTCCAGCAGAAAGTGGTGGAGGCAGGATCGATTTTAACATTTAAAGTAAAGAGTGATAGGTATAGACGGTGAAGGGAATGGAGGGTATGGTCTGGAGTGCAGGTCGATGGACAACGGGAATAACAAATGTCGTCACGGACTGGAAGGGCCGAAGGGCCTGTTTCCCCGTGCTGTAATTGTTATATGGTTATATGATTAAGGTGGTCGGTGCAAACGATTAACAAGGTGGCTAAAGCAGGTCCTGGCAATGCTGGAATTGATACTGAAAATTCCAATCCATTTCCACCAGGGCGGCATCAACATCCGCGCAAGGGCGATGAACTTGCCAAAAGCCATATCCTTCGCAGCCGCAGGATGTCCAGTGAGCTAACTTTTCAGAGGATTTATCACAAGCCTATTTCAAGCTCGGGGTGTTTAGCTGAATCTGGTTTCAGTAACTGATACACTTTTCCCATGAGTTCGAGGGGTTAGTTATGATTTGTTTGTAAATAAACTTTATTCCTTTAACAAAATGTAATTACTTGATGCATGATTGATTGTTTAACGACTTTTTGAGTCAATCCAGGCAGTGTGAAACGTCGATTTCGGTCTGCACGTGAATTCACAGCTTTGAAGTCTTCACGTAGTCACTCACGTGACTCCGAAGTAAAATAGTAAGATTAAATGAGAACTTACCCGTTTGAATTTGGATCTTTATTTTATGAGGAGTCGAGTTGAGGACCTACTGCCACCTCCGCGCCCTCCCTCATATAACACATCTGGTAGTTCAAGTTTTATCATCTTACCATTATACTTCATCATATGTTAGCTGTGAATTCATCCGCGCTTGAAAGAAGATTGACGCACGTAGGGTTCCCCAGCTGTACGGGCTTCTATTCACTAGTCCCTACAGCACTCGACTCCTCATAAAATAAAGATCAAACTTCAAACAGGTAAGTGTTCTCGTTTAATCTTACTATTTGTGCTGCGGGGGTAACTTTATGACCAGCCATATAACCAAATAACCATATAACAATTACAGCACGGGAAACAGGCCCTCTTGGCCCTTCCCGTGCCGTGCCGACCCATTGTTTTTCTCCCCTAGTCCCATCACCTGCACTCAGACCAATAACGCCTCCATTCCCTTCACGTCCATATACCTATCCACTTTACTCTTAAATGTTTACAATCGATCCCTGCCTCCTCCACGCACTTCTGCTGGAAGCAGATTCCACACAGCCACCAACACCCACTGAGAAAGAAGTTCCACCCCTCACGTTAACCTACCTCCCCCCCGCCCAAACCTCTGTCCCATAATTCTCATGGTCATGCCCTCTTGAATGAATCTTCCCTACCCTCAAGGGAAAAATGTATCCACGTCAACTCCTGTCTATCCCTTTCATCATTTTAAAGACCTCAATCAAGTACCCCCCTTAACCTTCTGCAACTCCAAAGAAAAAGACCTAACTTGTTCAACCCTTTTCTCTGTAACATAGTTGCTGGAACGCCCTGGCAACATTCTAGTAAATCTCCTCTGTACTCTCTCAATTTTGTTGACATCCTTCCATACTAGGCGACCCAAATGTACAACCATACTCAGAATTGGTCTTACCAATGCCTTGTTACAATTTTAAAACATTACTTCCCTACTCCTATATTCAATGCTCGGATTTTATAACGGCCAGCACACCAAAGCTTTCTTTACCACCCTATCTACAAGCATACCACCTTCAGGAACTATGCACAGTTATTCCTAGATCCATCTTTCCACACATTCCTCAATTCCCTACCATTTACCATGTACGTCCTATTTGGTGTGGGGGGCCTGCCAAGATGTGGACCTCACACTTATCAGCATTAAACTCCATCTGCCATCTTTCAGCCCTTTTTCCAAATGGCCCAGATCTCTCTGTAGACTTTAGAAAATCTACTTCATTATCCACAACCCCACCTATCTTAGTATCATCTGCATACTTACCTATCAATTTCCACCCCATCATCCAGAAACATTGATGTACATGACAAACATTGTGGACCCAAACACAGATCCCTGAGGCACCCCACTGGTCACCCGGCTTCAACCTGACAAAAGCAGCCATCCACCATTACTCTCTGACAGCTCCCATTCAGCCACTGTTGAATCCATCTTGCTACTCCGCGCATTACACCCAAAATTGAACCTTCTTAACAACCTTCCATGGGGAACCTTGTCAAGCCTTCACTGAAACCATATAGACAACATCCACTGCTTTTTAAACCCTCATCAATTTCGGCCTAAGTTACATCCTGAGCGCTTAAAAACAATTCAAGAAGGTTTGTCCCAATACAAGACCTTCCAGCACAAATCCATTTACTGGACCTGATCAGACCCAGTTTTAATCCAGATGCTTATATATATTATCCACTAAGTATCCTTTCCATTAATTGCACCATCACCGACGTTCAACTAATAGGTCTATAATTGCTAGCTTTATTCTTTGAACCGTCCCCTTTTTAAACAATGAACAACATGCGCAGTACGCCAATCCTCCGGCACTATTTTCCCGTTCTATAGACATTGAAAATATTTCTGTCATAGCTCCTGCTATTTCTACACTAACTTCCCTCAATGTCCTAGGGAAATAGCCGTCAGGACCTGAGGACTTATCCACCTTTTATATTTTTCAAATGTCAGTACTTCCTCTCTTTGAAATCACATAGTTTTCATAGCTACTCTACTTTTCCCCCCCCTCAATCACAGAATTCATATCCTTCTCCTTGTGAATACCGAAGAAAAGAAATTGATCAATATCTCCCCCATCACTTTTGGCACTGCAAGATAGCTGTCCATTCTGGTTCTCTAATGGTCCATTTTATCCGCCGTCATACCTTTTGCTATTAATAACTGTAGAAAACCTTTGGGTTTACTTTCACCTTTCTTGCAAAGCAACCTCATAACTTCTTTTAGCCTTCCTAATTTCTTTCTTAAGATTCTTTTTACATTCTTTATACTCCTCTAGCACCTCATTTACTCCATGCCCCTAAATTATTGTAGATATTTCTCTTTTTTTCGAACAAGTGTCCCCATTTTCCCCTTGAAAACCATGGCTTCTTATCCATTTTTATATTTCCTTTCAACCTAACAGGGACATAAAGATTCTGCACTCTTACAATTTCCCCTTTAAATGCCACCTCTATCAATGCACTTTTAGGATCAGTTTTTTTCATTTTATCTTTACTGCCCTGGTAGCTCCTGAGTTTTTCTTCAAGGAGACTACCTCCAAAACAATCCGAGGTAGATATTCCCACATTGTTAAATCCCACCATATATATTAATATATGGAACCCCTCAGGTTCTGTTTATGGGAATATTATGGGCCTTAAACCCTTTGGTTGAATTTTTTTTTTATTATTGGAGTCCTTTCTCCATAATTTTAAGCCAATAAGCTTTTTTGTCTGAGGCCTTTTTATTTAGAACGTTTAATTCAGGCCTCTCTGCTTAAAAAAAAAAAATCCTCACCCACTGGAGTTTTCCCTCATAGCCAAAAAGTTTTGTGGGAGCCAACTAAAGACACCTAACAGTATTTTACACCGTTTTATCCTCCCCCAAGCATTACTTTTATTTTATTATTTTTTTAAAAATTCCGTTTCTTTTAATCCTAGTGCCTTTCACATACACCAGCCACGGAGTTTGATATGCCCTGAATAATGCAACTGACTTACCTGCGGCACCGTAAACCTACCACTTGTAGAGGAGCGTGCTCTGCAGCTTTGCTCTGCCCGTCAGCGTCGATGAATGCCGATCAAGCGCCCGGCGGGCCTCTTCACGTAGTCACTCACTGACTCCGAAGTAAATATGGACATTGGATAGCAGCAAAAGGTTAGTCCTAATCAAACATGGATTTCTGAAAGGAAATAATTCTTCACTAATTTCTGGAATTTGTTTGAGGATGTGACAAGTAAAATGGATGAAGGGGTGTCAGTGGATCTAGTGTATCCAAACTTTCTGAAAGCCTTTGATAAGAGGCTTTAGTCACCATGTCCACGGGAGACTGGTGCCTAAATTAGAGCACAAGGCATTGGGGGTACGGTGTTTACATGGATTAAAAATTGTTGGCAGACCGGAAACAAAGAGTAGAGTGGAACGTGTCCCTTTCAGAATTGCAGGCAGTAGCGAGTTGGAGTGCCCAAGCTCGGTGTTGGGGCCAGCAACTGTTTACCATATATAAAAATATTTGGAAGAGGGAATATAGGAACGACACTAGCAAGTTTGCAATTGACACAAAGCTGGTTGGCAGTGTGAACTGTACAGAGGGAAGTTAGGAGGTTGCAGGGTGACCCTGACAGTTGAGTGGAGTGGCAATTGTGGGCAGATGCAGTATAATATAGATAAATGTGAGGTTATCCAATTCGGCGTCAAAAACAAGGATCAGATTATTATCTCAAATTAGGTTAGTAAGTAAGGGGGAGTGCAGCGAAACCTGTGCGACCTGTAACACCAGTCCCTGAAAGTTGGCTTACAGGTAACATAAGCAATGCAAGAAACTATGGAATGTTAGCCTCATAACAAGAGAATTCAGAAAGGAGTCAAGAGGTTTCTTCTGCAGTTGTATAGGTACTGGTGAGACCACAACTGGAGTATTGGTACAGTTTTGGTCTCCTACTATGGGAAGGAGATCCTTGATGATGTGATGCAGTGCAGCGTAGGTTCCACGACATTGATCCTGGGATGGGGCTGCATATGAGGACGGATTGAAAGACAAAGCGTGTATTCACTGGAGTTTTCAAGGATGAGGGGAGATCCTTGTAGACACATATAACAATATAAAAGGACTGGGTAAAGCTATATGCACGGAAAAAATGTTCCCAATGTTGGGGCGAGAACCTGGGTCCACATTCTTAGAATAATTCAGAGGTCATTTTCAAGACAGAGGTGAGAAAAAGCTTTTGCACCCAGAAAGTTGTGAATTTATGGAATTCCCAGCACAGAGGGCAGTGGAGGCCAAGACAATGATGATTTAAGAAGAGGGTTAGATAGAGCTCTAGGGCTATGTGCAACAAGGGTAATGGGGAGCAGGCAGGCCGGTTAATGATAGGGACATTAGCCATGATCACAATGAAAGGTGGTGCTGCTCGAAGGGCCGAATGGCCCCTCCTGCACCTATTTTTCTATGTTTCTTCAATGTTTCATAATCAGTTGGCGTGACCTCTGTGAGCCAAAGGGCCTTATTCATGCTGTATCACTAAACTAAACTAAAATTAAACTAAAAAACATCCAGAGATTAGCTTGTTGGTGTGCCTTCAAATTCATACTTTTCCTTTTGAACAAAACAGAACAAAACTAATTTGCAAAGTCCAAAAAAACGTTTGTGGCCTGCTGACATATGAATGGTCGGAAAAGTGTGGCACTCGCAACTAGCTATATCAAAAACAAGAGGCAGATATTTTACTGCTGTAAAGAACATCTTTGGCTAAACATACAATAACCCATTCTGCTGGAGAGCTGGGAATGGATGAGATTTACTTCCAAGGACAAAGAAAAATCAGCATTCCTCTGGAAGAAGACATTTTAATGATCCCCCTTGGCCATTATTTTTACTTTGAAATGAGTATTAAATCCACAGCACACATTCTGGCACTTCAGTCTGAGAAACATATTAATACGCAGAACCACATTCCAACAGCTTAAAAACAACCTCTCTGGAGTGTGGGACAGTATCCCATTTAAAATTACTGAAACATGATAAAATTATTTCTGGCATGAGTTCATGGCCAAACCCCCCCTCATCCAGGAATAACAAGATGCATGGGCAATCCAGACAACATTATAATTATGACAAAATCCGGACTCATCTTCACTGAAGTGCAACCAGCACTTTGTGGCTCCACATGTTATGAAGTTAGCAGCAACATTTATTACAAATACTCAAGAGGACAGAGGCTATAGAAAAAATGAAGAACCTGATGATTTTTCCATGAGAGATAAAGAAGTCCTGGTCAAAGACATATGTACCCATAGAAATCACCTTTACATCATGGGTGATGTAGCTTGCACATTGTGCATTGATAGACTTCTGTAACTTCCGCTCAAGGCCCATTAACTGGGCAACCCCCTTTTCACGGTCAGCAACGGTGTCCACGAAAATAACTCGGCACGTGGTCTCTTCATTGTCCCTAACTGAAACAACGAAAGTTGCTTGGATAAGAGACAAAAAGAAATGTTTTTGTGGCCCACTGAACCAGATGTTCTATCTCAACCCCAGTAGGGTTGACTCATTATCACCCTTAGTTTGGCGATCAACATGGTTACAGCTGTGCTTAGTCTACAATCTAGTTATAAAGAGAATCGAGCATGGGGCGAATGTCGTTATTTATTCCGTACTACTTGAAGACTCTCTATGAGAAAGTCAAGGATCCTGTTGCAAACGGAAACAGAGGCACAGGTCTTGAACTTGTTTTTGGGTGATAGTTTGGAGGGATGACCGTTTGAATGCTGAGCTCTAATTAAAGAACAGTAGTCAAGACATAAACTGTTATGTAATATCCAGAATAGGGGGGTTTTCGGGGGTGGCGCATAGTAAAGTTCCACTTAACAACACCAGATACCTTTGGTTGATCCTGATTATGGGTGCTATCTGTACCTTGTTGTTTATAAAGTTCTCTCCCTTGACCTGTGTGGGTTTTTTCTGAATCTTCTGTTTCCTCCCACACCCAAATGGTAAGGTTTGTAGGTTAATATTAGCTTGGTAGAAATGTAAATTCCTCCCCAGTGTATTTGTACAATAGTGTTATTGTCAGGGATCCATGAGTCGGCGCGGACCAGTGGGCCTGAAGGCATCTTTCTGCGCTCTATCTCTAAATAAACGTTAACTAAATGTTAACAGTTAGTTTAGAGCAGAGTGGGGAGCAGTGGGAGCCATTGACAGTGAAAGTGACGTTGACCTGTTGTGGTGATGGGGAAAAAATGAAGGTATCCGGGAGGGAGTTCTGAGGCAGACTTGATTTGTGCCAAAATCAACTTGCTCATTATTCCGGTGGAATTTAATTGCTACCAGATGGTAATCAATGGACACATGAAGATACTTACCCATAATAAAGCATTGGGAACCCCAGAACATGGAAGCTGGAGGTTTGAAAATGTCCTTGACTGCGTAGCCAACAGGTCTTTAGCACTTCGCTTGTAAGCCATCCACCAAGAAGCTTTGTGTGGATTCACCCACTTGAAGGTATGCTCTAATGTTCGGCTCACGGGGTTATTAGGAGCTTTGAGTGCTCCATGTAGAGTGTCATTGTTCTCCCTTTTCAAAATGTACATAAAAAGGCATCATCCTAAAATGATGTACCTTTGTAATTTATGCTACTGGTTTAATCTTGTGGAGGTCATAGCGTGCAAGCCCCACCACATTCAAGCATCTGCCTGTGACTTTTAGCTTAGTCCATATTTGCCTCTTTGCACACACAATGGGTTTCAGGAGGTCGTACCTGGACTTTATGATTGATGTTGCCTTAAATGCCAAAGATCTAGCAAATTACAAATCCTCAGGGATTGAACCTCTGATTAGAGAAGTCTCCACACAAAATCTTTGTCGGTCACACTCTCTCCTGATATTTCTTTATCAAGTTGATGACAAAAATAGCGTATTTATTCAGGTCTACTGATGAAGCCTTCAAACATGCCCCAGAACACCCATTCTAAGCTCATCTGCCTCTCGTGACCAGCATTTGGTAGTCTCTTGTTGCTCTCTTCAGTATTTGTGCCTATATGCAGAAGAGGAAACATAGTCAGATGGACAGATTTTTTTCCAAAGTGCAGGTGAGGATGGAAGCAGTTGAGCATCCTGGTTGTGGGTAAACCATGGTCAAGTGTGTTGTGTCCTCTGTTGGTGAATTGTTCAACAGATGCATATTCGGGTTAACTTGGGATGAAGGTCCTAGTGATGGTGAGGAATGGTCCAGTGTAGCGGTTTTATGCTTTTTAGATCAGAACTCAATGCCTGCAAGTACTAGCTTGATATCTGCCTGAGCCAGGAGCTATACTGCGGTCAGGAATGATCAATAAATGAAAAACAAATATACTTTTTTGACTTAGAGTAAACATTCTTTCCAAATTAACTACAACAATGTACAAGTAAATACTTTTATTATTGCCCCCGTCCTATTTCTTTACAATGTAACATGAGGTGTATTTGATTAACAATGGGGCAACTCAATTATATACAGAAAAAATGAAAGCATTTTTTTTTCCCTATGTCAATATTTATGCCTTTTTGGCTTTAGTAAATACCACATAGATTACTTTTTCGTGAACTAATAACTGATCCAAAGTTTGCTTGCAGAAGAATAGACATAATGATAGATCACTCTGCACCTGTTCAAAAAAGTATCATCCCCTGCAAATTGGAAGTGTGAGTCTATTGCAAACGTTATTGACCTCTGCCAACAATTATCAAAGAGAGTGTTAATATTGGCATCTAAATTAAATACACACCATAAAATGGAGAATTCCTGCACTTGTCAGAATTGCTTTAACCCTTGTCAGCTAACTTTACAGGCTTTGATTGGCCCCAGTCTTGGCTCAGACTGAAATGCAGGATGGTGAGGGGTCCTGATGTTCTCCCTGTTTTTTCTTGAATTGATAACATGTATAGCAGTTTTGCAACCTAACCTTAAATGCATCATTCCTACTGGATCGCTGCAAAAGCATTGTAAATAGTATAATAATGTTGCAAGACGGTCATCCTGTTAATTCATGATTGGTCAAACTGTTGAGCATTGGAAAAATTGTTTGAATTCCTCAGGGCATGTTGTGCTTCTGCTGTTGGAATAACATGTCACACACACCGTGAGTAAGATCCAAATACTTTATTAAGTTTTACCGCATAGGTAACATCATCTTAGCACGTTACTCTAAAAGTGAGAGAGTAAGGCAGGGAGGCTTTTCCTGTTAAACTAGTGGGCGTAGCTACAAAGTATGACTCATAACATTACTCACTGATCTACATCCTCCCTCTTAAAGAATTAAATGTCAGTACAAAACCATTGACTAAATAAGGCATGCATAGCAATTGATAATAGACAATAGACAATACGTGCAGGAGTAGGCCATTCGGCCCTTAGAGCCAGAACCCGCCAGTCAATATGATCATGGCTGTTCATAAAGATGATGGCGAGTGAGGAGCGTTGCGAGCTCCCAGTTTCTACACGATATCCACCAGCAACGCACTGTGTTTGCCCTGTTGATTCTTCTCTTTCTTCTTCTTGGAGCTCGGCTTTTTGTCTAAACTCTTCTCCTCCTCTTCGCTTGCAGCCACGGGCAGCGATTCCATTTCCGATGCCATTCTCTTTCAAAGTCAACTGTTGGCACACGCATTGCAATCTAAATGTCAATTGCAAAAAATATATACTGTTGCAAAACGACTGGCTTCCAATGAGAAGAATGCAGTGAGCACTACACACTTCAACGCTGCTCAGCGACAGCCATAAGCTGGAGGAAAGTCTAACCATAGCCCGGTACTTCACGTGGCTTGCAACCACGCAACCACGATACAACAAAAAAGCAGAACGCACACCAGCACTGTGCGATAAAAGAATAAAGCCACTTTCTCTCCGATTTCCCCACCGACGACAGAGCCGGTGGCTTCACAGGTGACGGAGACTGAACCAGCATTCCCGGTGATGAAGCAGAGGACTGTGGCGCAGGCAGAGGGGTCCTCGCCACTGGCAAAGCAGCCATTGCAAAAGTGGTTGTTGTGCTGGTGCAGGCAGATTAATGCCACTGGCCACGAATGGAAGTATACTTGTACGGTCTGGATAATACGAAGGTGGAGCTGGCTCTTTCACAGGCAGGATATGTTGTCTGTTATGCCTGTAATTGCTGCCATTGGCACTGACCAGATATGAGCATGGCGCAGAAGCAGTTCCAGAAATTACACCGATATGGTCATGGCCTTTGTCAGTTTGCAAACAAACCACCTGCCCTTTGTTTAATGGTGGCAGTGGTCTACTTGCTTTGTCATACCACTGTTTTTGAATGTCACGCTTTTGTTGTAACCTGGACTGGACTTCCAATGGTGGAACCACCTGTGGGATTAATGCCTGATCTGCCACAGGCACCATGGCTCGGGTCTTCCTTGATAATAAATGTTGATCAGGTGAACCCAAAAGGGGTCATGGGAGATGTTGCATAAGTCCAGTAGATCCAGGAACACGTCAGAATTAGCTCTGCATGAACATTCCATGAGCTGTTTGGCACTCTTGACAGCCCGCTCAACTAGTGCATTTGACTGTGGATATTCAGGGCTGCTGGTGATAAGGCGAAAACCACAGCATGCAGCAAATTCTTTGAAGTGTTGGCTGGTAAATTGACTGCCGTTATTTGATAACAGTATGCATGGAGCTCTGTGTACTGAAAAATGGCGAGCAAGCTTCGAAATTACCCCACGAGAAGTGGGGCTGCTAATAAAATCAATGTCAAACCATCCTGAATACAAATCGACAAGTACCAAGTACTGCTTGCCATGCCACTCAAATATGTCAGTTGCCAATGTAGACCACGGGAGTGCAGGAGTTGGATGTGAAAGAAGTGGTTGCTTTTGTTGATGAGGTGCCAAGCTGTTGCACACTACATAGGACGCCACATTCTCGGTGATGGATTCGGCTATTCCAGACAGGTAAAACATGTTTCTTGCCTGTAGGATGGTAGCTTCAGCACCTGGGTGCCCTGCATGGACAGCGTTAAAATACTTGCAGTGCAGCGAAGCAGGGACCACAGCCTTGTGTCCTTTTGCAATAATGCCACCCTGCAGCACTAGCTCATCATGGATGGCAAAGAAAGGCCGAACTGGCAGAGGAACATTGTAATGTTTGTCTGGCCAGCCCCGCTTAATGACGGAGGCTAGCAACCATAAAGTACTGCCAGCAGCCGTGTGGGTAACCAAGTCCTGCATGCTGGACTAGGGAATAAAAGACACAGTCATTATGACAAAGTCATCATCTGGCGAGGGCGGACCCTCGCAGGTCTTCCGGGGTGCACACGAGAGTGTCAGCCAGAGCATATCCTTACCACGTTTGTAGATCAGAAAAAATGTCATATTTTTTTAAGCTGCAGCAGCATCCATTGTAGGCGTCCTGGACAGCCATGAATCGGTTTGTTAAAGATGTTTGTTGAAGACATGCTGCACCTAGTCCGCGCCACAAGTCAGTTGTTGTGACCAGTCGTTTAGGATCGAAGTAAGCGAGAGTAGGGGCACAAGACATTCTGCTGCTTAAGAGTGTCGAATGCACACTGCTGTTGCTCCTGCTAGGTCCCAGCAGTGTCTTTGTGTTAAGCTGGAGCAACTGGGGCTCATATTTCACTGAAGTTCAGAATATATTTGCTCTTGTAGTTAACCATGCCAAGGAATCTCTGCAGACCAAGCACGTCTGTGGATGCTGCGAGCTCGTTGGAAGCAACTGATTTTCACCGATCAGTTTTTTACAACCGTCTTTAGTAAACACATGGCCTCTGTATTTTCACCTCATTTACCCTGAATTTGCATTTTTGAGGATTTAGCTTGAGGTCGATGGCCTTGGCGCGATCCAGGACCTTCGCCAGATTATCATCGTGTTCTTCGTCCCGCAATGAGGATGTCACCCACTAAAATGGAGCATGGGTAACCTGCAAACAACCTGTCCATAGCTTGTTGAAATACTTCACTGGCAGATCTTATGCCAAAGGGCATGCAAGAAATCTGTAATGCCGGAACGGTGTGCTGAAAGTTGTTAACTTGGAGGAGTAGTGTTCCAGCTAAATCTGCCAGAGTAAACTATTGGCATCTGGTACTGTGAATACAGTTGCCTCAGCCATCTGCTTTCCAGCTCGCCAACCGTGTGCATGGGATAGTGAGGTCATTTAATGGCTGTGTTTAAATCCTTAGGATTGATACAAAGCCGTATTTTGTCTTCATTCTTCTTCGTTGCCATGACCATGGTGGAAACCCAGTCTGCAACGGGAGCAATCACTCCAGAGACCCATTCTGTTGAGTTCATTTTGACCACGGTCCCGCATGGCATGGGGAATCTTATGACTGGCCGACGAAATAACTGAATTGCTCATGGTCAATGCTAATTGTGTACCTAACAGGCAACCTGCCCAGGTTGCCATCATACAAAATGTATTGTGACAGGATTTGTTGGCTTAAATCGCAGGCTGTATTCAGATGACAACCAGAATGGCTGAAAGAGACAAGTCCCATTTCTTGACATGCGATGGCACCCAGTAGAGATGGCATATCCTCACTAGCAACATAGAAACTCAGGTTTGTGGACACATGAGTTACGACAGCAGCATAACGCAACTTGACCAAGAGGGTGCACTGGATCTTCTGCAAATGGGGGAAGGGAGGCAGCCATAGGAGTGACAGTCACTGTTTTTTTCGTAACATTTTTAAACACAGCTAGACAAATCACATTGCACCTGGTGCCGGGTATCAACTTTCAGATAAAGGTTATTGCCATTAACGAGCAAAGCGACCTTGGGATCAAGTTTGTTTATGCATTAAATCAGACAAGGAATGTACATCGAAGTCAAAACCATCATCAGCAGACTGCAAATCCATGGGATGCTGGTTGAGAGCATTCTTGAGTGGTGAGCAAGTTTTCATGGGCAAGTGAATTAACAGATGTTCTTGTTTGAACTCTGTTGCTATGTGAACAACAGCATCTGAAGAAATTATTCTTTTTGTTGCAAAATCAAGATAATTTTCCATACGGAGAACAACAGTCACGAACAGCAGCATGTGAACCCCCACAGTTAAAGCATTTGCCAATTAATCTCATGATAGAGTTGTCGGGCACTTGAGGAGAACAGCAAGAGATTTGATAAGACATACCGGCAACATTAATTTCACGAACAGCAGAGTGTCCTAAAACCTTTGTATGAGTGTCAGCCATTTCGGTAATGCAACAGCAGTTTTCAGCAGTCTCTAGAGTAAATTAAGCATCCCACAGGAACTTGTAACGTAATTTATCATTGCAGACACCATAGGCCAAACGGTCATGGACTAGGCAATCGCATATATCCTGGAAATCGCATCGATTGGCAATGTGCTTCAACGCACTGACATACATCTCCACAGGTTCTCCCTGTCTCTAGCTTCGGGAAAAGAACAAAATGGAAGTGCCCGGAGGCGGCGCAGGGACCGCAAGCAGAGACGTGGGAAGCGCGGAGGCTGTCGAGCGAGGCTGAGATCGAACCCGCACCAGCCAGCTCTGCCCAGCATTTTCCTCGCGAATGTCCGGTCCCTGGTGAGTAAAATCGACGAACTGCGGCTGCGGTCATCACCACACACAAACGGATCGCCGACTGCAACGCCATCAGAAGAGGGGTCTTCACCGAAACATGGCTCACCGACAAACATCCCGGACAAACGCCATCGAGCTGGAGGGGCGCACTGTCTTCAGGGCCGATAGAACAGAGGAGGACTCCGGTTAAGACCAAGGGCGGCGGACTGTGCATATCATACCTGATGATAAAGTGCAGGCCCTTCTATCTGCCCAGGGAATTTACATCGACTGTTTATCACTGCAGTCTATGTACCCCCAGACGCTAATGCCAGGCTAGCAATGGAGGAGCTGCAAGCTGCTATCAGCAGAACAACTAACTGCACACCCAGAGGGGGCTTTTATTGCTGCAGGTGATTTCAACCACTCTAACCTCAAAACTGTACTCCCCAGATTCCACCAACATGTCTCCTGCCCAACCAGAGGTAACAAGACTCTGGAACCTAGTATTCACCAACATTGCTGATGCATACAAAGCCCTCCCCCTCCCCACCTGGGACAGTCTGACCACCTCTCTCTGTTCCTGCTCCCCAAATACACACCTCTGATCAGACGTGTGAAACCTTCCGTGAGGTCAGTGAAGGTCTGGCCTGAGGGGGCTGTCTCTGTCTTACAGGAACAGTTTCAGCAAACAGGACTGGAGTCTGTTTGCCACCCAAGGCCACCTTCAACTCCCATGTGGACATTAACTCATACACCCTCAACCGTTTCTGGACTACATAAAATTCTGCACGGACAACGTCACTACACACAAAGTAATAAGGACCTTCCCTAACCAGAAGCCGTGGATGAACAGGGAGGTCCAGACTCCTGCTGAAGGCTCGCGACGCCGCTTTTAAATCTGGCGATGCTGAGGGTTACAGCTCATCCAGGGCCAATCTGAAAAAGGGAATTAGGAATGCTAAACTTAATCACAAACGGCGGATTGAGGAGCATTTCCGAAATAACTCTGACCCCAGGCGCATGTGGCAAGGAATCAAATCCATTGCCGATCACCATAAAGTTAATCACACTCCCCCCCCAGAACAATGCCCTCCCTTCCTGATGAGCTAAACTATTTTCTATGCCCGCTTCGACCGGGACAACAAAACTCTCTGCCATCAAAGGTGCTCCACCCCCGCATGAACAACCCCTCAGTCTCTCCACCTCTGCTGTTCAGGATGCACTGAGCAAGGTGAATGAGCACAAAGCTGCCGGCCCCGATGGCATCCCCGGGCGGGTGCTCAGGGCATGTGCTGGACAACTATCCCTGGTCCTCACTGACATCTTCAAATCTGTCACTGGCCCAGGGTGTCGTCCCCACTTGCCTCAAGACATCTACCATTGTGCCAGTGCCCAAACAATCAGCGACAGGGAGTCTCAATGATTTCCGGCCAGTGCACTCACCCCTGTCATCGCCAAGTGCTTCGAGCGGCTGATCTTGGCTCACTTCAAAGCCAGCCTCCCCCCCACACTGGACCCCCCATCGTTTTGCCTACCGGACCAATAGGTCAACAGAAGACGCCATATCTGCGGCCCTACACTCTGCCCTGACCCACCTGGACAGCAATAACACCTACATCAGGCTGCTGTTCATCGACTTCAGTTCCGCCTTTAACACTGTCATACCCGCTAGCTTGATCACC
Source organism: Okamejei kenojei (assembly GCA_035221665.1). Classification (NCBI taxonomy): domain Eukaryota; kingdom Metazoa; phylum Chordata; class Chondrichthyes; order Rajiformes; family Rajidae; genus Okamejei; species Okamejei kenojei. The sequence continues at coordinate 81,154,559 of CM069136.1, read as the reverse complement.
AAACTCAGCGGTCTTGGCATCTCCACTTCCCTCTGCAATTGGACCACTGGATTTCCTCACTAACAGACCCCAGTCTGTTAGGATCAACAACCTCACCTCCTCCACTATAACACTGAACACTGGCGTGCCACAAGGTTGTGTGCTCAGTCCTCTCCTCTACTCTCTCTTCACCCATGACTGCATCCCTAAGTTTTAGCTCCAACGCCATCATAAAATTTGCCGACGACCGACACCACGGTGGTAGGACTGATCAGCGATAACGACGAGTTCAGCCTACAGGGAGGAGGTCCAGCACCTGACAACCTGGTGTGCCAATAACAACCTCGTCCCTTAACTCCCAAAAGACGAAGGAGATCATTGTCGACTTCAGGTAGAAACAGAGGGGCAGACACACCCCCATCCATATAAACGGGGACTGAGGTGGAGCGGGTCTCCAACTACAAATTCCTCGGGGTACACATCTCGGAGGATCTGTCCTGGTCCCTCAACACCTCCAAGCTGGTCAAAAAGGCACAGCAGCGCCTTTATTTCCTGAGGAGGCTCAAAAAAGCCCACCTGTCCCCCCAGATCCTGAACCAACTTCTACCGCTGTACCATCGAAAGCATCCTGACCACCTGCTTTAACGGTATGGTACAGCAGTTGCACCGTAGCAGACAGGAAGGCACTACAACCGGTGGTGAAAAACCGCCCAGCACATCATCGGTGCCCCGCTCCCTGCTTTGGATGCCCTCCACCGGAAACGGTGTCTGAGACGGGCTGGGAGTGTGATTGCCATTTCCTGGAGCATTTTGATTTGAAAATTGTCTAAAACAACTTTGGTAATTTCAAAATTAGAAAGTGAAATTGTTAAGAGGTGTGAGTAGTTTTGAGTTGCTTCCATATCCAATAGAATGGGGAACCACGCAAATAAAGATATGACCGCTTGACTCGGAAGGTCTTCTACGAGAAATAATGCTGTGAATTTCCACAAAAAGCTGATTGATTGTGAATTCTTTCTGGATCGTTTTTAAGTAGAGAATTAGAGAGCGAATTATGGCCTTGAGGGGGAATAGAATACTGTAAAGGGATTAAAATACAATTGAGTCAGATTATATTGCAGTGCAGCGATAATACAGAGGCACAGGAATTAACTGAAATTGTGGAGAAATTATGATGAGGAGCAGGAAGCGAGTAGAGCGGAGGTGAATGGCAATTTGGAATGAAGCAACTCTAAAACAGGGGCTAAAACAGCCTGAGAGTATTAAAAGATAAAGGGGATAAAGAAATCTTTCACAGGATCCGATGGTTGGCACTGGTTACGAAGGGGTGACCATGATTATTTGGAAGACTGGGAGAGTGTTAGAACTAGAAATTCATGTCCACCACCTTAGTCACCTTACGATCCCAATACCTCAAATGCACATCGTGCAGTTTGTAATAGGAATAGACAATCAAATCCCAGGACACAAACTTCCTTAACCCCGACCGCTCCATCCATTACAGACAATCCTAGAGTTCACGGTACCAGAAGCCAGACTAAGAAAAAAACTAAATTAGTTATCGATAAAGAACAGCAAACCCCTTGACAAATTGAATAAGCAATTAAGAAGGAAATCCTTTACAAATTCCCGTGAACCCGCTGGTGAAGGGGAAGATACATCTGGGTGTGAGACCATAATTGAAGAGGCTGAGGTAAATCCTGAAGATAAATGCCTAATCCTATATCCTTTGATCCTGAATCCTTCTTTTGATCCAGCCAATAATCCAAGTACAATTAGAGTCTATTCCACATGGAAGCCTAACAAGATGCTGGCTATTTTAAGTCAAATACCCAATCGTAGAAAATCTCCCGTCTCTTTTGTGGATCACTTAAAAAAAACTACAATGCGCGTTTATCACACCATTCCCGGGATTTATGGGCAATGAATTTATCCAGCAAATAATTACCTTAATTGAGCATGCCAGATTACTAACGAATTTAGGACATCCATCGTATGAAGCTCTTGCAAATATAATAGCGGACAATGGAGCAAGGGAAGAAGCTGTTTTAACAGCTCTTGCCAACACCCTTCAGAAACAAATCAACTTGGCCAGAATATCAGATGTAAGACCAACAAGGGGAAAAGGAGTGGATGAGAATTTAAAGCGATTCTCTGAATTATATATGGATCAATCGGGTGACTTAAATTATAGAAATTGAGTAAATTCCCCTCATTATTGTGCCATCTTACTGAATTGTCTCCACACCAATGTTAGCAGAAGCCATTAAGAATAATAAAATGGACTGGACAGAGAAATAGTGCAGCCAAATGGCTAGGGCTGTAAGATATCATTGGAAGGACATAAAGAAGCAGGAGGGCCCGCCTGCAGTAAAACCAAAAACTGAATATGTGATCAGAAACGAAATACCAAAATTTTACTCTGTATCATGGATCCCTAGAGTACCAGCAAACTATGGACTGGGAGAAGTTAGAGTTTCCAGAATATCCAGACTGATGTAATAGGGAAAGCATCTATCTGCCCTGGAGCCAATCCTCCAAGTATCAGGTTAAGGACAGGCCGGCCACCAGGAATGGGCCAGTGTTATAATCGCGAAGGGGGTAGGGTCAGTGGAGTAGGGGGTGCCCAAATAAAGAAAGGAAACGACAGAAGGTGTCACAGTAAATATCTCCAAGATAAAAGAGAATGGAGGGAATCAACAGGATCCTGGAGAGCACAAGGGAACTGGCTGGAAAATCAGTAGCAAAGTGAACTACTTTGTCCACCTTCCATCCCCCTTGTCCCAAAGAAGTCTACAACATAATTGTGAGTCTAAAGAACTGCAGAAGGCCACGATGGAGTTAAGAACCACTCTCTTAAAAAAGGTTATCGATCATATTAACTGAGCCACTAGCACACATTTTTGTCTTTAATCTCTCCAATCTGGTGCCATTCCTCAAGATTTAAAGATTGCGAAAGTCATACCTATCTATAAATCATGTGATCCTAAAGAATTTGGTAATTACAGCCCAATATCTATTTCTCCCCTGTCTCTCAAAAAAATCATAGAAAGACTAGTGTACACAAGAATCCTAAACCATCTAACTGTGAATAAATATTTTGTATAACCATCAATATTGGCTTTAGGAAGAAGTACTCTACGGAGCATGCATTATTACAACTTATTTAATAACATCTCTACTGCTCTAGATGAAAATAAATTTGCTCTTGGTGTCTTTCTAGATCTATCCGAGGCATTTGATACAGTCAACCATTCAAGGTCTTAATCTCTAAACTCAATAGATATGGGGTAAAGGATGTAGCGCTTCTATGGTTAACCAACTATTTAGCAAAAATAGAGTGCAATTTGTCTATCTAAATGGAAGCTCATCCAAAAAATTGATAATTCACTGTGGGGTACCACAAGGCTCCATCCTTGGTCCTTTACTATTTCTTGATCTATATAAATGACTTATTCTATACCTGTGGGTGAGTACTTCTTCCTATCCTGTTTTTGCCGATGACACCAATCTTATAGCTTCACATAGTGATCTAAAATCATTGGTTGAATTAGTTAATGAAGAAATGTCTCATGTATCTAAGTGGTTTGAAGTGAACAGGCTCTCTCTCAATATCAAAAAATGCAAATACATGATCTTCTGCAATAAAAACAAAAATTTTCCCAAAGACAAATCTAACATTTTAATCAATGGGCATGAAATTCCTGAAGTCACATATACAACATTTTTAGGAGTAACCATTGATCAAAATTTAACTTGGAAAGAACGTATTAATATTGTCTGTAGATCAATGAAAATGCTTAGTAATTCTGAGAAAGGTTTGTGCATTTATTCACCCGTCTTCCCATCTAACAATATATTACAGTTTGATTTTTCCATATTTCAATTATTGTAATATTGTTTGGGGTTCTACCTATCCTTCCTATCTTCTAAGCTACTTGTCATTCAGAAGAAATTTATGAGATTAATTTCTCATTCAAATTCACAAGAACCTTCTGCCCCTCTCTTCAAGAAGTACTCAATTTTGTCTGTAGATAAACTGAATGCATTCCAAATATGTATTTTTAATTTTCAAATATCTTAAATGTAAACATGATTTGCCTGTTTCTCTTCATGATCTTTTTCACCCTTTCTTCTAATATTCACCATTACCCAACCAGAAGAAGAAATGATCTTCATCTTCGTTTTGTCGAACATCCAAACACCAACATTGCATTACTTTTGAAGGTCCTAAATTTTGGAATACCCTGCCTCTGTCATTAAAGTCTCACATCTCCTTAGCCACCTTTAAGATTGAGCTTAAACATTTTCTCATCATGTCCTGAGTTCTGACCAGCTTTTTGTAATGATATTTATGAGCTCAAACTATTTCTGTTGACTCTTATCTCATACTATACCTTATTAATTTATTTATTTTCATATTTTTAATTTCATATTTTAAATTTTCATTCTTAAACTGTATTATTGTTTATTATTGTCTTTTTTATTTCTCCTACCCCGTGATTTGCCATTAACGCTCATTTTCAGATGGGAGCGGACTTTGTATAAGCCCTCTGGGCTTCCCTTCCCTCCCAGCACTGTATGGTATTATAAATTGATCATTTGTCTTCTTTTAAAACATGGTGCAAATAAATAAACAAACAAACAAATAAAAAAAGAAACAAACAAATCTCCTTTTCTCAGAATAACCCATTTACATGTCTACGATTAGCAAACTTGGTAGTGACTGGATGCAAGTCTGATGAGGAACCTATGTTGTCTCTACAGGTTGAAGGTAAAATCTGCACCTTCCTAGTAGACACAGGCGCATCCATGTTATCTCTTCAATCAATTTATAATTTACCAGAATCAAGAGCGTTCAGAATCTGTACGGGTTTCAAGGACAAATTTGCCAGTCTCCCATCTCTGAGCCAGTCGAAGTAGTATATCGAAGAGAAGGAGGGGGAGGTGCGACACCGACCGGTAAGCTTTAAAATCAAGCGCGGGCTTGTTTTTCTCAGAGGCCCACAGGAGCCGTTGGAAGAGAAGGAGGGGGAGGAGCGACACCCGACCGGTAAGCTTTAAAATCAAGCGCGGGGCTTGTTTTTACCTAAATCCATAACGTTCCATTTGGAGAAATGGTTTTTTTTGAGGAAGCCGCTGATTGGTGGGAAGTGGACTAGGGTAAGCAGCTGATTGGTGGGAAGTGGACTAGGGTAAGCAGCTGATTGGCAGTCAGATTCCAGCAGTTTGTTGTGTACTTTGTATTGTGTTGATATTGTATCCTGGTCAGGGAGAGTGAGTAGGTCATAGAGAGGAGCTACAGGGAGGTAGTCACTCCCAGACCCCAGGAGGCAGTCGAATGGGTCACGGTTAGGAAGGGCAAGGGGCAGAGGCAGGGGCTAGAGAGTACCCCTGTGACTGTACAACTGGAAAATAGGTACTCGGGTTTGAGTACGATTGGAGGGGACAACCTACCTGGGGGCAGCAACAGCGGCCGGGTCTCCGGCACAGAGACCGGCCCTGATGCTCAGAAGGGTAGCAAAAAAGCAGGGCAATTGTAATAGGGGACTCTCTAGTTAGGGGGTCGGATGGGCGATTCTGTGGACGCAGTCGGGAGACCCGGATGTAGTTTGCCTCCCTGGTGCCAGGGTCTCGCATGTGTCGGAACGTGTCCAAAAGATTCTGAAAAGGGAGGGAGAGGAGCCTGATGTTGTGGTGCGCATAGGTACTAATGACATAGGCAGAAAAAGAGACTAGGTCCTGAAGGGAGAATTTAGGGAGTTGGGGGGAAAGTTAAGGAGAAGGACCAAAAGGGTAACAATTTCAGGATTACTGCCTGTGCCCGCGTGACAGTGAGAGTAGGAATGGAATGAGGTGGAGGATAAATGCGTGGCTGAGGGACTAGTGCAGTGGGCAGGGATTCAAGTTTCTTGATCACTGGGACCTCTTTTGGGGAAGGCATGATCTGTGCAAAAGGGATGGGTTGCACTTGAACCCGAGGGGGGGCCAATATCCTGGCAGGAAGATTTGCAAAGGCTACTGGAGAGACTTTTAAACTAGAAAGGCTGGGGGGAGGGACTCGGGTAGAGGGGGAGAGGGGACAGGGTGTGGGGCAAGATGCAGAGAAGGGACTTCCGGTGGCGCTATGGAGTCCTAGAGCATAGCGCCAGCCAGCTCCGTAAAAATTCGGAAAAAACGGGGGTTTAAAAAGACTTACCGGCTGCCTGCTTCACACTGCTTGCCGTTTTAATACCGACGGTACCGAGTGACGTCATCAGCCGTGCGACAAACCATGACGGCACGGAGCCCTACCGACAAGGTAAAAGGTCGAACAACCCGGCAGAGAGCGGGAGAAGGCCGGGGAGAAGCCTCGGATTCAAGTAGGGCCAGCTCCCTGGAAGATGTCTCCAAGAAAGCAGGCACAGAAGGTGAGGATTTGAAAACTTTTATTTCTCACCAGATGGCTGATTTAAAGCTAGAATTAAAGGCAGAAATGAAAGATATAAAGCAAGAAATGAAAGATATAAAGGGAGAAATAAAGGAAGAAATTTGTCAAATTAACAATCAGATGGATCTGATGAAAAATCAATGGAATGAATTTCAAAAAGATACAATGTTAAAAATTGATAATAAGCTCAAGAAAGTATTAGAAAATTTGAAGAATGAACTTATTGATATGATCAATGATATGGAACGTAAGATGGAGATTAAACTTGAAAAAGTTAAAAAAGACTTTCAAAATAAGATTGATCCTATTGAAAATGTGCTGGAAACAACAGGCAGCTGGCATGAACAACCTTGAAAAGATAGCGGAGGCAAGTACTGTGTCTACAGCAAAGCTGATAACAGAACAAGAACGTCTACTGGAGTTGTTGACTAAAGTAACAGAGAAATGCACTCAGCTAGAAGGCTATCAGAGAAGACAGAACTTGAGGATCGCAGGGATTCCTGAAGGTCTAGAGAAACACGAAGATCCTCGAGAATTCACTGCTAAACTACTTCAAGCTGTTTTATCTCTGGATGATAAGCCTGTTTTAGCTCGTACACATAGAGTCGGCAGACGACAGACCAGTACAAATGCCCCCCCCAAGACAAATGATTGTAAAGCTACAATATGATTTTGTCCTGGAGGATATTATGCGGAGAGCTTCGGGAAAAAAGAATCTGACATTTCAAGGACAAAGAAATCAGTATCTACCGAGACTATCCCCCAGAGGTTGCCAGAAAACGAAAAGCGTTTAATGAAGCCAAAAGCCTTATGAGGGGTGTAGAAAACTTGAGATACGGTTTGAATTACCCAGCCACCCTAAGAGTTTACTTATAACAACGTGGAACATTTCTTCAAGACCCCAGCAGAAGCAATGGAATTTGCAAAGCAGTTTGACACTTGAAAATTATCTACAAGCAAACATACTGTCTTTTACTACTTTTAGAGACCTAGTATGGACTCTTAACATTCTGTGAGACTTCATACGATAATATGGAATTAGAAGGAACTAGAAGGAACGGACAATGTCGTATGGAATGAAGCGTTTTTTCTGGATTGGAAGATGCTTGCTGAACATTGACAATTAGTCATAATATATAACTAACATAAACAAATAACACACATACTAAAATCATAACGCGGTTTTATTATCACTATGATTATTATTAACCAAGATTGTTCACTATTGCTAATTAATATTACTAATAATTAACATCTTATGTCTTGTTAAATTTGGAGATACCCTCCCCTTTTTTTTTTCTTCTTAATAATGATTTTTATTTTGTACTTTAAAAATTCTTTATCTCCCGTTTTATAGTTAGATTTTTAAATTAATTTTAGATATACATACTTTTATATGATGATCAATATCACTTTTTTCATTTCTTTAATATTATATCCCCGTTAAAATATTATTATGGAATAATAATTCCTTAATCTAGGAGCTGGCCAAATTAATAACATCAATGCCGGAAGCCTTTAGATGGATAGCCAATGTAGTATGGCTTACACAAACTACAAATACTTTATTTGTAGTTTTTTCATTCTTTATACACACTATTAATCTCTTTATCTATTCTTTACTATTCTTTTATACCTATTGTATCTTTCAGTTTGAATGGAGCTACACATTGGAACAATGGAGATATATTCGTGAAGTACATAAAAGAGATTTTAAAATTCATCTATTCGGTGTTTGGGTGTAAGGTTAGGTCTACTGCACGGACCCTTGGACTCTATTGTAGATTCCCACAAATTTAAAATGCAGGACTTAAAAAGAAATATGGGGAACGAGGATTAACCTTTTGCAGTTGGAATGTTAAAGGTATCAATGAACCAATAAAAAGAGGAAAAATATTGACACACTTAAAGGCAATTAAAGCTGATGTAATTTACATTCAAGAAACCCCACTTAAAAAAAAGACGCTGAAAATAGGCTGAAAGCCAAATGGATAGACAAAATATATCACTCTTCTTTTACGCATAAATCAAGAGGCGTAGCAATATTATTTCGTAAAGGTACTTTATTTAAGCATACATCTACTATATCTGATAAAGATGGCAGATATATTATTGTGATAGGAGAAATAAACAGGGAAAAAAATGATTTTCGTTAATATTTATGGACCAAATTTTGACAGTCCTTTATTTTTTAAGAAAGTACTCAATAATATTCCGGAATTGACACATTATAATTTGATAATTGGAGGAGATTTTAATTGTACATTAGACCCTTACTTAGATAGATCTTCAAAACAAAGAAAAACTAAATCACATACTAGTGATTTATTAAATGCTTATACCCAAACGACTAATATTAAAGATGTTTGGAGAACAGAAAATCCTACTGGTCGAGAATATTCCTTTTACTCACCAGTACATAAAACTTATTCAAGAATAGATTATTTTCTGGTAGATGCAAAGCTTATTTCACTTACTTACGAATCTAAATATCATAATATTATAATTTCAGATCATGCACCATTAACATTTAAAATTAAAATAAATGGTAAAACAGAAAATTTAGGATAATGGAAACTTAATCCACAAATTTTTAAAAAATAAAACCACTCAGGAATATATTATAACTCAGATTAAGATTTTTTTGAAATAAATGATCAACCAGAAATATCTCGCTCTTTATTATGGGAAACATTTAAAGCATATCTTCGAGGAATTATGATTTCTTCACAAGCATTCCATAATAAAAAGATTCGGAAGGAACAACAGGACTTAGAAAGGGAGATTAAACAATTAGACATACAGAATGCAACAAAATCAGATATAATAATACATAATAAAATTGTAGCATTGAAATATAAATTAAACAAAATATATACTGATCAAGTTTTAAAATATTACCAACATACTAAACAATTGCAGTTTGAATTTGGAGACAAACCCCAAAAATTATTGGCTCGACAATTAAGGAAAATTGAAGCTGAAAAAATTATACATAGGATTAAATCACAAAACGGTGAATTATTAATACAACCCAAAGATATTAATGAAAGATTTATGCAATATTATAAAAATCTGTATACTGCTAAAGCGACAGTAAATAAAACAGAAATAGATGCTTTTTTAAATACATGTAACTTAAAAGAATTAGATTTACAAAATAGAGAACTATTAAATGCTGATATTTCAATAAAAGAAATCCAAGAATCTATTAAATCATTAAAAAATGGTAAAACTCCATTTGGTATAGGTTCGGAATTTTATAAAATTTTTCATGATCAAATGGTCCCATATTTAAAATCATTATATGAACAGATATATACACAAGAGAAATGACCAGATACACTGAACGAGTCTATTATAACACTTATACCCAAAATAAAATAAAGATTTGGATGAACCAGGATCATATAGAGCAATTGCTTTATTAAATACGGATCAAAAAATTTTAACAAAGATACTAGCACAAAGATTAAGCACAGTTGTTAACGAATTAATTCATCCTGATCAAACAGGATTTATACCTAAAAGATATTCTTCATATAATCTAAGACGGTTATTTAAATATCATATATTCGAAAAGAAGTGATAAAAAAGACTTAGTAGTTATCTCGCTGGATGCAGAAAAAGCTTTTGACCAGGTGGAATGGCCTTATTTATTTTCGGTGATGGAAGCTTTTAAGCTTGGTGAGAAGTTTACTACTTGGATCAAATTGTTATATGCAAACCCAACAGCTAGAATAACAACAAACCGTATGTTATCAACTAAATTTAGTTTATCTCGAGGTTGTAGACAAGGCTGTCCTTTATCACCTTTACTGTTTTGCGTTAGCAATTGAACCTCTTGCCCAAAGGGTAAGATTGCACCCGGAAATATATGGATATGATACTAAAGATACTAAGAATAAAATCTCGTTATATGCGGACGACGTATTACTTTATATCACTAAAACCGGAAATAAGTATCCGTAATTTGTTAAAACTAATAACGGAATTTGGTTTAATTTCAGGATACAGTATCAATTGGAATAAAAGTGAACTTATGCCAATAGCCATGAATAACTTACAGATATTACAACAATTTCCTTTTAAGATAACAAATGAAAATATTAAATATCTTGGTATTTTTGTTACAAAAAGATTTGACTCTCTATTTAAGTCTAATTTCCCGTTATTACTGAATAAATTAAATAAAAATATTTTATACTGGAAAAGTTTACCTATTTCAATGTTAGGTAAAATAAACGCAATAAAAATGATTTTTCTCCCACAATTATTATATTTATTTCAATCAATCCCGATATATCTCCCTAAATTTTTTTTTTTTAAAAGTAGACTCTCTAGTCACTAACTTTATCTGGGATTATAAGAACCATAGAATAAATAAAAAACACTTATGTAAAGCTAAAATAAACGGGGGGGGGATTAGCATTACCAAAATTTTATGTTTTATTATTGGGCAGTTAATATTAAAAATATGAACTTTTGGTTAGAAGAAACAGATAATAAACCAAACTGGTTAAAAATGGAAAGAGAAGACTGTTTTCCATTTGAAATTAGTTCTATGATATTTGCTAATATTAATGTACCTAAGAAAAATTTATAGTGAAAACTCGATAATAGAAAGCGGAATCCGTATTTGGAAACAAATAAAGAAAACATTAAAACTAAAATTTATACCGTTAGGTCTTACTATTGCCAACAATTTTACGTTTAAACCCTCAACGATGGATAAGGCTTTTATACAATGGAAAAATAAAGGAATTTTAAATATTAGGGGATCTTTATAAGGAAAATTTTTTTCTTTCATTTCAAGAGTTTACAACAAGCTTACGGGCTTCATAATAATGAAATATTTTAGATATTTACAAATCAGAAACTATATCTCTGCAAATACACAAGAATTCAGAAATAGAAAGAGTGAAATTTTAGATGAATGCTTGAATAAACATCCAAATACAGAAAAAATGATATCATATATTTACAATATTTTGTTGGAAAGTGATATTCCATCATCGGAAACACACAGACAGCTTTGGGAAAATGAATTAGGTCAAATAATAAGCCCAGAAATATGGGAAGAAAGCTTACAACACATACATTACTGCTCGTTAAATGCTAAACATGCTCTTATACAGTTTAAAATTTTACATAGATTACATTACTCCAAATCTAAATTACATAATATATTTCCAAAATTATCGCCTATATGTGATAAATGTCAAATCTCAGAAGCAGATTTGTCACATTCATTCACTAATTGTACGAAGATTGTAGAATATTGGAACGAAATATTTAAGATAATCTCGAATGTTGTTAATATTACTATGATTCCTGATCCAAAGTTAATAATACTTGGAATACCTGAAACGGAACAAATAATTACAAGGAATCAAAGAATTTTTATCGACTATTCTCTAATAATTGGGAAAAAATTAATACTAAAATTTTGGAAAGGCCCTGCATCCCCAACAATTAAAATGTGGAATACAGAAATGTCGGAGACACTTCACTTGGAGAGATTGAGACTTGTCCTTATGGATAGGTTAGATCTCTTCAAAGGGATTTGGTCTCCATACATTAAATATTACAGGGTCATAATGGTTCGGCGCGGGGACTTGACTGAGGCCTGAATATCTGAATGGATGAAGAAATACATATAATAAATCATGAATGTATCTCCAAGAACGGATTATTGAATAATATTTTAATCTCCACCAAAATTTTCACATTTTCTTTTCTATTTTCTACTTTCTATCTCTATCTTTCTATCTTTAAGTAGGAAAAAAAGTATAGAAACATATTATATATATTCTTAATATTAGTATGAATATACATATTATTAGTTGTATGAAAATATTATAGATGTCTTATATTTGTAATTATATAAAATTGCGCATTTTCAACTATATAATAATTTTGAAATATAAAGTTAATAATAATACAAACACTCTTAATATTATGAAAATATCATGAATATCATAGAAGTTTGGTTAAGATTGGGTATTATGTAGTTATATTAGGGGGGATTTGTATTTGGTAATTAGAAGAAATATGTATGGTATGAGAAGTATGAGTATATTGCTTATTTTAGGAATATACTATATACACTCCCAATTATACAAAATAAATAACCAGGAAATGTATAATGGATAACATTACAAATAACACAAACAGTATCAATTGATAATCAATATTATATAATGTTGTATATTATATAATTTTTAATGCCGCATAAGAGTGTACTCTGTATATATTGTTTCTATAATAAAAAAAAAATTTAAAAAAAAAAAAAAAAAAGAGGCAGAGAAGGGAAGCACTCGGACCCAAAATGTAGGCGAGAAAGAGGAAAAAGATAATAGACAGAGAATAAGGGATGGTGGGTTTCTAAAATGTGTATATTTTAATGCTAGGAGCATTGTAAGAAAGGTGGATGAACTTAGAGCCTGGATTGACACCTGGAAATATGATGTTGTGGCAATCAGTGAAACATGGTTGCAGGAGGGCTGTGATTGGAAACTAAATATTCCAGGATTTTGTTGCTTCAGGTGAGATAGAATTGGTGGGACCAGAGGTGGAGTTGTTGCATTGCTTGTCAGAGAGGATATTACAGCAGTGCTTTGGCAGGATAGTTTAGAGGGCTCGTCTAGGGAGGCTATTTGGGTGGAACTGAGAAGTGGGAATAGTGTAGCAACACTTTTAGGGGTGTATTATAGACCGCCAAATGGGGAGCAAGAATTGGAAGAGCAAATATGCAAGGAGATAGCAGATATTAGTAGTAAGCACAAGGTACTGATTGTGGGAGATTTCAATTTTTCCAAAAATAGACTGGGAAACACATTCTGTAAATGGGCTGGATGGTTTGGAGTTTGCAAAATGTGTGCAGGATAGTTTTTTTGCAGCAGTACATAGAGGTATCGACAAGAGAAGGGGCAGTGATGTACCTCCTGTTAGGAAATGAGGTAGATCAGGTGACGGAGGTATGCGTTGGTGAGCACTTCGGGACCAGTGATCACAATATCATTAGTTTCAATATAATAATGGAGAGAGTCAGAACTGGACCTAGGGTGGAGATTTTTGATTGGAGAAAGGCTAACTGAGGGAATGCGTAAGGATTTAAAAGGAGTGAATTGGGACACTTTGTTTTATGGGAAGGATGTAGAAGAGAAATGCAGGACATTTAAAGGGGAAATTGTAAGAGTACAGAATATTTATGTCTTTGTTAGGTTGAAAGGAAATAGTAAAAATTGGAAAGAGCCATGGTTTTCAAGGGAAATTGGACACGTTTCGAAAAAAGAGATATCTACAATAATTATAGGAGGCATGGAGTAAATGAGGTGCTAGAGGAGTATAAAGAATGTAAAAAGAATCTTAAGAAATAAATTAGGAAGGATAAAAGAAGATATGAGGTTGCTTTGGCAAGAAAGGTGAAAGTAAATCCAAAGGGTTTCTACAGCTATATTAATAGCAAAAGGATAACGAGGGATAAAATTGGACCATTAGAGAACCAGAATGGACAGCTATCTGCAGAGCCAAAAGAGATGGGGGAGATATTGAACAATTTATTTTCTTCGATATTCACCAAGGAGAAGGATATTGAACTCCGTGAGGTAAGGGAAAAAAGTAGAGTAGCTATGGAAACTATGCGATTCAAAGAGGAGGAAGTACTGACACTTTTGAAAAATATAAAAGTGGATAAGTCTCCAGGTCCTGACAGGATATTCCCTAGGACATTGAGGGTGGTTAGTGTAGAAATAGCAGGAGCTATGACAGAAATATTTCAAATGTTATTAGAAACGGGAATAGTGCAGGAGGATTGGGGTACTGCGCATGTTGTTCCATTGTTTAAAAAGGGTTCAAAAAATAAACCTAGCAATTATAGACCTGTTAGTTTGAAGTCAGTGGTGGGCAAATTAATGGAAAGAATACTTAGAGATAATATATATAAGCATCTGGATAAACAGGGTCTGATCAGGAACAGTCAACATGGATTTGTGCCTGGAAGGTCATGTTTGACAAACCTTGAATTTTTTGAAGCGGTTACTAGGGAAATTGATGAGGGTAAAGCAGTGGATGTTGTCTATATGGATTTCAGTAAGGCCTTTGACAAGATTCCCCATGGAAGGTTGCTTAAGAAGGTTCAATCTTTTGGTGTTAATGGCGGAGTAGCAAGTTGGATTCAACAGTGGCTGAATGGGTGATGTCAGAGAGTAATGATGGATGGCTGTTTGTCAGGTTGGAACCCAGTGACCAGTGGGGTTCCTCAGGGATCTGTGTTGGGTCCACTGTTGTTTGTCATGTACATTAATGATCTGGATGATGAGGTGGAAAATTGGATAAGTAAGTATGCAGATGATACTAAGATAGGTGGTGTTGTGGATAATGAAGTAGATTTTCAAAGTCTACAGAGAGATTTGGGCCATTTGGAAAAGTGGGCTGAAAGATGGTAGATGGAGTTTAATGCTGATAAGTGTGAAGTGCTATATCTTAGGAGGACAAATCAAAATAGGACGTACATGGTAAATGGTAGGGAATTGAGGAATGCTGTGGAACAGAGAGATCTAGGAATAACTGTGCATAGTTCCCTGAAGGTGGAATCGCATGTAGATAGGGTGGTAAAGAAAGCCTTTGGTGTGCTGGCCTTTATAAATCAGAGCATTGAATATAGGAGTAGGGACGTAATGTTAAAATTGTACAAGGCATTGGTAAGACCAATTCTAGAGTATGGTGTACAATTTTGGTCGCCTAATTATAGGAAGGATGTCAACAAAAATAGAGAGAGTACAGAGGAGATTTACTAGAATGTTGCCTGGGTTCCAGCAACTATGTTACAGAGAAAGGTTGAACATGTTAGGTCTTCATTCTTTGGAGCGCAGAAGGTTATGGGGGTACTTGATTGAGGTCTTTAAAATGATGAAAGGGATAGACAGAGTTGACGTGGATAAGCTTTTCCCATTGAGGGTAGGGAAGATTCAAACAAGAGGGCATGACATGAGAATTAAGGGACAGAGGTTTAGGGGCAACGTGAGGGGGAACTTCTTTACTCAGTGGGTGGTGGCTGTGTGGAATGAGCTTCCAGCAGAAGTGGTGGAGGCAGGATCGATTTTAACATTTAAAAGTAAAGTGGATAGGTTTGGAGGGGTATGGTCTGAGTGCAGGTAGATGGGACTAGGGGAAAACAAATGGTCGGCACGGACTGGAAGGGCCGAGAGGGCCTGTCTCCAATGTTACTCCATAGAGACCCTTCAATGGTGTTCCTTAGATCTGGACAAAGAACCCCCACATCACATTACACAGGCCTATGATAGGAGTGGAAGGAACAGTGAGCTGTAAACCTTCTTTAAATCATACGAAATACAGGAATGGGAAATAGAAATATTGGCACTAGTGGAAGGGAAAGAGGGAGCTGCCGATTATGATAAAATATCAGCACAGTATGGAAAATAACTGACGAGGTTGCTACTCACATCACCCGAAAGGTAAATTTCCCGGCTAGAGCTAGATCTTTCTGGTAAGAAAGACCTAGGAACGATGGTAAGAAAGGCAATTACCTTGGCAGACCCGAACAATTATCAAAAGCAACATTTTTCTAATCAATATGTTGTTGAATTTTACCAGGCCCCAAGGAAGGTTGTTACCCACTTATGTCATCATCTGGGGAGTGAGGTATACGAGTAAGTGAACCCTCAAGTATGGGTGGAGGACACTGCTCAGGTAGCATGCGTGAACATCAATCCCATCTGTGTAGCTCTCCAGAAATGGGTAATACATCCTTTAATCCAACAATATCCATTCAAACTACAGGCCATCAACAGCATAGACACATTAATTGAGGTTTGCTAGAAGAAGGAATATTGGTGAAGTGCCATCTATCTGTCACACCCCTATTCTTGCCGTTCCAAAACCGGAAAAGGAGGATCAATATGGACTCAAACAAGACTTAAGGGAAATCAATTCTGTTGTAGAACCACTTCATGCCCTAGTGCCAAATCATGCCCATATCCCAGCCCAAATACCCGCTGAAGCAAAAGTATTTTCTATAGTCGACTTGCAACATGCATTATTATCACTTCCTCTTCATAAAGGCAGCGAATATTTATTTGCCTTTACCTATAAGTGCCAACAATATACCTTGACCAGGTATCCTCCAGGATTTGTCAAATCGCCTACTTTATTTTCCAGGTGTCTGCAGGATCAGCTAAGTACTTTGAAGTTTGAAATGAATGCAGTATGTTGATGACCAATTGGTAGCTAGTAAAGATGAATCCAGTAATCACGAAGTCACTGCACAACTACTAAATCATCTAGCTGATCTAGGATATTTGGTCTCACCAACAAAAGTACGGGTAGCTCAGGAGAAAGTAAAATTTCTAGGGATTTTAATTTCGGCCACCCAAAGAAGTCTTGTGAAGAGCAGACTCGAACCTATCTGTGAATTTCCAGTCCCAAAAGAAGCCAAACAAATGAGGCAATGGCTGGGCATGGTTAATTATTGCAGACCCTGGAATTCCAAATATAGCTCTAGAAACTAAGGAGCGAACACCTTAAACCAGCAAGGACAGTAAAATTAAACTAACAAAGGAGGCACAGGAAGCATTTGAGAACTTTAAAAGATCATTGATGCGTGCCCCGGCATTGGGAAGGCCATTATACGATTGTCCGTTCCAGCTGTATTGTACAATTCTATCGGATTGTGCCACTTCGGTATTAAGCAAAAGCATGCGGATAGACATAGACCAGTTGCATATTACTCCTCCAAATTAGACCCAGAAGCTAGGGGACATCCTCTTTGCACTCAAATCTTAAACTGCAACCTACAATAGTTTACAATCAGCTGCTAATTTGAAACTCCAGCAGGAAATTGTAGTGTATAGTTCACATTCGGTATCGGCATTAATGGGGCAGCTTCAAACCCAGCACTTAACAATGGCCCACCAAAATAAATATGAGTTCTATCTGTTGAATAATCTGAAATTGCAGGTTAAACTCTGTACATTGATTAACCCAGCCTCTTTTCTTATTTCACCCCCAGAAGAACGGGCAGAAGCAGGACACGAATGTCCATTTGTTATAGAGGAGGAAACAACAGTGAGGAGGGATGTACCCATGGAAGACCCTGACATCACATTATATGTGGACGGTAGTGCATCCATTGGACTGTGGGGTGAGAGGGTGGCTGGGTATGCAATTATTAATCAAAAGATGGATCCTTATTCAGCACAAAAAGCTGAATTATTCGCTTTAATTCGGGCTTGTATTATTGGGGAAGATCTAAAAGTAAATATTTACACTGATTCTCAATATATGCATTTGGGTGGTGCATGATTTTGGACAATTAGGAAAAATAGGGGATTTCTAATTCTGCAGGAACCCAAATATCACACAAACAATTGGTGACAGATTTATTGGAGGCCTTAATGTTACCCAGTCAAATCTTTGAAATATAATGTAGTGCCCATAATAAAGGACAGACCCAGTAGACATTGGAAATCATAATGCCGATTTAGTAGCTAAAAAAGTATCATGGGAACGTAAGGTGGTGTACCTAGAATGATGAGGCCAGATTAAAAGTGTAACTAACAAGTCCCCCCTTGGAGAAACTGATGCCGACCATCCAATAAATCGTTCGATTACAAGAAGAGGCTACTGAAGGAGATAAAGAGAGATGGAGACAACTGGGATGTGTAGTGGATTGTATGACTGGGCTGTGGACCACTCCAGCAGGGCAAACCTGCATGACAGACTCATTGGCCGTATGGGTTATCAAGTGTATGCACAATGTGGTGCAAGAACGGTAGGGGACACTCTATCAGCTGCTTGGTGGCATCCAAAATTACAATCTTTTGCTCAAAAGGTAAGCTGTAATTGCCTGGTCTGCCAGCAATACAATCCAGGGAAAGGAAGAGGGTGTGAAGGAGGGAAAACACTATTGCCTATGGGTCCTTTTGAGACATTGTAAATGGACTATATAGAATTAGAAAGCTGTCAAGTATATCATAGTCGATCGAAGCATATCAAACCCTTGACAATAAAGCGGCTACTGTTGTCAAGGTGATAATGAGAGACATTCTCATTCGACTTAGCTCAAATAACAGTCCACACTTTATTGGACAAATCAATAAAGAATTTTGTGAATTTTGTGAACAGCCGGGGATCCTGCAGCAATCACACTGAGCTTATCGACCACAGGCTGCCGGACTTGTAGAAAGGGTAAACCAGACCCTTAAAACAAAACTAGTCAAATTAAAGACAGAGGCTGGACTTGGATGGATTAAATTACTCCCAATAGCCCTATTTCAGATGAGAGTCACGCCTGTAGGAAAATCGAAATGAAGCTCAGCTGAAATTATTTACAATGGACAATAGACAATAGACAATAGGTGCAGGAGTAGGCCATTTGGCCCTTCGAGCCAGCACCGGCATTCAATGTGATCATGACTGATCATTCCCAATCAGTACCCTATTCCTGCCTTCTCCCCATATCCCCTGACTCCATTATTTTTAAGAGCCCTATCTAGCTCTCTCTTGAAAGCATCCAGAGAACCTGCCGCCACCGCCCTCTGAGGCAGAGAATTCCACAGACTCACCACTCTCTGTGTGAAAAAGTGTTTCCTTGTCTCCGTTCAAAATGGATTGCTCCTTATACTTAAACTGTGGCCCCTGATTCTGGACTCCCCTAACATCGGGAACATGTTTCTTGCCTCTAATGGCAGACCCTTGAAAACCCCTTGGAATCTGATTGCAATGAAAATAGTTAATTTTCACCATATGACTGTAGAGATGACCAACTATATCTTACCCTTGACAAAAGCCCTAAGGGATTTACATTGTAGAGTGAGAGCAGCCTATGAGGATATGCCTTCATTAGTAACTCCCATTAATGTAAAACCTGGAGACTATGTCTTAGTGAAGAATTGGGTAAGGAAAGGATCTGAAGTTCATTGGGAAGGACCATACCAAGTTCTTTTAATGATTCCGACCACAGTAAAGGTAGAAGGAAGAAATGCCTGGGTGCATCTTCATCATTGTAAAAGTATTAGTAGTTAACTTGTTTTCTCCCAAGTTTTCTTAGGAATTCTAATCAAGGACCAATGGACCATCAAGATTGATGGATGGGAATTCGCGCCCATGAAAACTCGGGAGTTGAAGACTCATCAGATGGAAATTGTGAAGCTATGCCCATGAAAACATGGGAAGCTCGATGAAATTCTGAGAAACTACATCAACATCTTCTTGTTAGAACATTGTTAAAGTATAGCAGTCAT
This sequence comes from Okamejei kenojei, assembly GCA_035221665.1. Classification (NCBI taxonomy): domain Eukaryota; kingdom Metazoa; phylum Chordata; class Chondrichthyes; order Rajiformes; family Rajidae; genus Okamejei; species Okamejei kenojei. The sequence goes on along the minus strand of CM069136.1, from coordinate 81,134,885 downwards.
TATTCTGGAGTTATCATTTATGATGAGGGTTATCATGAATGATAAAACAGGGGAATATTAATATAGACAAAATTAAAGGCACCATAATATGGAGGATCCCTGCACTTGTCAGAATTGCTTAACCCTTGTTAGCTGAAATTTACAGGTTTTGATTGGCATCAGCCAGTCTAGGCTCAGACTGATATGCAGGATGGTGAGGGGTCCAGATGTTCTCATGGTTTCTCTTAAATTGATAACATGTATAGCAGTTTTGCAAACTAACCTTAAATTCATAGTTTCTATTAGATCGCTGCAAAAGCATTGTAAATAGTATAAATAATGTTGCAAGACGGTCAACCTGTTAATTGATGATTGGTCGAACTATTGAGCCTTGGAGAAATTGTTTGATTCTCAGGGCACATGTTTCAATGTTTGTTCTTGTTTCCTTCCTTCTAGAGCTTTCTTTCTTATATAACGGACGGTCACGGTGGCACAGCGGTAGAGTTGATGCCTTACAGCAAAATGCAGCAGCAGAGCCTGGGTTCCATCCTGACTACCGGTGCTGTGTGTATGGAGTTTGTTCGTTCTCCCCGTGATCTGCATGGGTTTTCTCCGAGATCTTCGGTTTCCTCCCACCTTCCAAAGATGTACAGGTTTGTAGGTTAATTGGCTTGATTAATTGCCTTGATTAAAATTGTCCAATTTGGCGATATGCTGAATACTGCCCTGCTGACTACAAAATTCAGAAGGTTCAGAAGGTATAATGTATTAGATGCTGTATTATTGGGTTAGGAAAATGTATTTTATGTATGGGGTTAATCGATATCTGTAATTGTATTGTAAAGAGACCACCCCCATGTGGTTCGGCCCCTCATGGTCCCGGGACCTATAAAAGTCCGCTGCCATTAGGTCCCGCATCGATCTTCTGGGATAACACTGAGGACTGCGTGACCGTCTGGAGTGTCTCTCTTCAAGCGAGGCCTAGAGGGCTTGAACGGGCAGATGCGAGGATCAAACCCACGGTGGTTGGGTACAGTGGTGGGAACTGTAATTGTGTTTTGTTAAAATGAAGATTAGTTGATCAAGTGCTTGATTCAGTGGTTTTTTGACAAACTAGACTGTCGAAGCTTAGAACGAGCAATTTATAAGAGCATCCTTCCGTTTTGCCCATATCTCGGTATCATTGTCTTTTGTGTAATAGTTACAATTTATCATTGATATAATAAGTACAATGATGAAGCTATAACCATATAACCATATAACAATTACAGCACGGAAACAGGCCCTCTCGGCCCTTCCAGTCCGTGCCGACCATTTGTTTTCCCCTAGTCCCATCTACCTGCACTCAGACCATACCCCTCCATTCCCTTCACGTCCATATACCTATCCACTTTACTCTTAAATGTTAAAATCGATCCTGCCTCCACCACTTCTGCTGGAAGCTCATTCCACACAGCCACCACCCTCTGAGTAAAGAAGTTCCCCCTCACGTTACCCCGAAACTTCTGTCCCTTAATTCTCATGTCATGCCCTCTTGTTTGAATCTTCCCTACCCTCAATGCGAAAAACGTATCCTATAATGTCTATTATGATTTAGATCTCCAATAATGCACACATAATAAATGAAGATTTTTTGATAGCTCAACCTTTATAGGTCCCTGAAACTTTTATTTTATAAAACCAGCTCCCCCAGTAAAGGCATGTTTATCATAAAATTTCACTGATTAACCAGCTATATAAAGCAAAAAGGAAAAAAAAAAAGAGCTGGAACTGACCAAAATCCTTCATGAACAAAATGTTCCAACGGAACTTATTAACGCACAATGATCAGTGTTGCATCCAATCAATGAATGTGCTAAATAATATCAGAATAAGTCCTGTAGTCAGATGACGTTAGCTGGAATGGATTACCTATGAGGAACTAACTTTGACCAAAAAAAAACAGTGCAATTCCTATCTCAAGTTATCATGGGGAACTCAGCAGATGTGCTAAAAATCTCAGACAGTAAACTGAAAAAGAAATTCTAAAGCTTTTTTTCAATGCAAACATAAACTTTTCGACATCTACGATGTGACAATGTCACCAAAGTACGTCATGGTATCTACATAATAAAAGTCTCATCTTGACCACTTCCTGTCTGTGCTGTATATTCATATGAAAAGAAATGCTACCCTGTATCGCTGTGATTTTTGGCATTCTTACTCACAGTCCTCCTTCGCTGAGCCAGCCCCGAGGATGTTTCCCATCAATGAAAAATAAAAAAGTTATGAGTGTTCAAAAAACTTTGAGATCAGCTGGTTGGTTCTGTCAATCACCGCAATGAAGGTAACACCCGTTCTGGGGGGGGGGGCAGGACTATAAAACCCCTGATGTCTGGACATGAGTCAGTCACTCTGCAAGATTGTGAGGGAGAGGCCACGACTGTCATTCTAAGCTGTGAATCAACTGAACTGTGAGCCCGCAATGTACTTGCAATAAATGATTTGTTAGCCCTTAATGACAATGCCATGAGTTGTTTGGCCTGCTGCCCTGCCTGTGCTTGAAAGTGCAATGCTTAATTGGAAATGAAATTAAATTAAATGCCAATGTCATGAGTTGTTTGGCCTGTTGCCTTGCCTGTCCTTGAATCTGCAATGCTTTAGTAGGTTCAACTGTGTTTGGAAGGAATAAATGCTTTATTAGTTCCAACTGTGTTTGGAAGGAATAAATGCTTTATTATGTCCAACTATGTTTGAATGGAATAAATGCTTTATGAGGGCCGACTGTGTTTGGAAAGAATAAATGCTTTATTAGGTCCGATTTTGATTGGAAGGAATAAATGCTTTGCTAGGTCCGACTGTGTTTGGAAGGAATAATAGCTTTATTAGGTTCGACTGTGTTTAGTCCAAAAGTCCCGCTCATTTCGTAACTTCCGCTTAGTGGACAGGTTGCGCTGATTGCGTAATTTCCGGTGAGTGCAGAGGTCACAATGATTGCGTAATTTACGGTGAGTGCAGAGGTGATGGTGATTGCGGAAGTGCCGCTGTCTGTGGAAGCCCCACAGTGGAAAGGCCGCGCTGAGTAGATTTTAAAAAGTTTACTGTCTTATATATGGTGTGTGAGTGAGTGTGTGAATGTGTGTGTGTGTGTCTGTGAGTGTGTATGTGAGTGTGAGTGCGTATATGTGAGTGTGTATGTGAGTATTATGTGAGAGTGTGTGTGTGACTATGTGTGTGTGTGACTGTGTGTGAGTCTGTGGGTGTGTGGGTGTATATGTGTGTGTGTGTTTATGTGTGTGTGTCAGTGTATGTGTGTGTGTGAGTGTGTGCATGTGTGAGCATATGTGTGTGAGTCTGTGTTGTGTGTGTGTGAGTGTGTGTGAGCATGTGTGTGTGTGTGTGAGTGTATGTGTGTGAATGAATGTATGTGTGTGAATGTGTGTATGTGTGAGTGCGTGTGTGTGGGAGTGTACGTGTGTGTGTGAGGGTGTGGGTGTACATGTGTGTGTGAGTGTACATGTGTGTGTGAGTGTACATGTGTTTGTGAGTGTATGTGTGTGTGTGTGAGTGTATGTGTGTGTGTGTGTGTGTGTGTGTGTGTGTGTATGTGTGTGTGTATGTGTGTGTGAGTGTATGTGTGAGTGTATGTGTGTGTAAGTGTATGTGTGTGTGTGAGTGTATGTGTGCGTGTGTGTGAATGTATGTGTGTGTCTGTATGTGTGTGTGCGAGTGTATGTGTGTGTGCGAGTGTATGTGTGTGTGTGTGTGTGAGTGTATGTGTGTGAGAGTGTATGTGTGTGTGCGAGTGTATGTGTGTGAGTGTATGTGTGTGTGTGAGTGTATGTGCATGAGTGTATGTGTGTGAGTGAGTGTATGTGTGTGTGGGAGTGTATGTGTGTGTGCGAGTGTGTGAGTGTCTGTGTGTGTATGTAAGTGTATGTGTGTGTGTGTGAATGTATGTGGTGTGTGTGAGTGTGTGTGTGTGAGGGTATGTGTGTGTGTGTGAGAGAGCGTGATGTGTGGGTATGTATGTGTGTATGTGTGTGTGGATTGTTATGTGTATGTGTGAGTGTGTCTAGGTGAGTGTGAGTGTGTGTGTGTGTGTGTGTGCGCGCGATGTGTGTGTGAGTGTATGTGGTGTGTGTTGTATGCGTGGGTACATGTGTGTGTGTGTGTGTGAGTGTATGTGTGTGTGTGAGGTATGTGGTGTGTGTGTGAGTGTGTATGTGTGTCTGTAAGTGTATGTGTATGTGGTGTATGTGTGAGTATATGTGTGTGTGTGTGTGAGTGTACATATGTGTGTGTGAGTGTAAGTCAGTGCCTGTGAGTGTATGTATGTGTGTGTGAGTGTATATGTTGTGTGTGAGTGTATGTGTGTGCATGTGTGAGAGAGAGTATATTGTGTGTGTACCAGTGTATGTGTGTGCATAGAGTGTATGTGTGTGTGAGTGTACTGTATGTGTGAGAGTGTATGTGTGTGTGTGTGTGTGTGTGTGTGATTGTATGTGTGTGTGAGTGTATGTGTGTGTGTGTGTGAGTGCAGTGTGTGTGTGTGAGTTTGTATGTGTGTATGTGGAGTGTATGTGTGTGTGTGGTGTGTGTGTGTGTGTGTATTGTGAGTGTTGTGTGTGTGTGTATCTGTGAGTGTATGTGTGTGTGTGTGTGTGTGTGTTTATGTGTGAGTGTATGTGCATGTTTGGGTGTATGTGTGTGTGGGTGCGTGTGTGTGTGAGTGTATGTGTGTGTGAGTGTATGTGTATGTGTGAGTGTATATGTGAGTGCATGTGTGTGTGTGAGTATATGTGTGTGTGTGAGTGTGTGTGTATGAGAGTGTATGTGTTTGTGAGTGTACTGTGAGTGTATGTGTGTGAGTGTATGTGTGTGTGTGAGAGTGTATGTGTTTGCATGTGGGTATGTGTGTATGTGTGTGTGTGAGTGTATGTGTGTGAGCGTATGTGTGTGTGAGTGTATGTGTGTGTGAGTGTATGTATGTGTTTGTGAGTGTATGTGTGTGTGTATGTGTGTGAGTGAGTCTGTGTGTGTGAGTGTGAGTGTGTCTGTGTGTATATTGGAATTGGTGGCGAGGTGGAATTTTGCGTTGGGAAACCAGCTCTCCCGTGTGAATCTAGGACCCAACGGGTCCCACTTAGTCGAGTAAATTAAATAAATGAATCCTGTATGTTTAGCTATGGCTTTAATGGACATTTATAAGTGTAAACCAAGAAAATATCCATTGATTATATGGTTTTTAATCTAGACAGGTGTGCAGTAATACACTTTGGGATATTTTTAATATTAATGGGGCATTTACAGTAAATGGCAGAGACCTCAGGAGTGTTGATGTACATAATTACTCGTCAAGCAGGTTCATTTCTCCTTGAAAAAGGTGACATTGGTGCATAGACTAGTGAAGAAAGCATTTAGCATGGTTGCCTTCATTAGCTAAGGGACTGAGTCTAAGAATTGTTCCTGGCTGCATTGTAATTTACTAAATACATTCCTCTTGTATTTGACTTTGCAAAGTTAACACCTCACAAATATCTGTATTAAAATTCATTGCCATTTTTCTGCCCATAATTCCAATTGGTGTACTATATATGCTGCTGTATCATTTGACAACATTCTTCGCTATCCACAACTCCACCAATGTTTGTGTCTTCTGCAAACACACTTATCAGCACCTGAAGAAGGGTCTCAGTCCAAAACATCACCCATTCCTTCTCTCCAGAGACACTGTCTGTCCTGCTGAGTTACTCCAGCATTTCATGTCTACCTTCACTTGGCCCAATGTTTAGTGCTACCTTGCTTGCATGAAACAGGCTAACAATGGCTATTAGTTCAAGCGGATGTGCCTCTTTTTCGGGCAGCCTTTGTTCCTCGCACTTTATAATTTACAAAGGGTTGCAGCAAATGTTGTGTTGATGTCATTCCCATTATAATTTCAATGATCTTTTAGTTTGGTTGATTTTAGGTGATTGCAAAGCAATCTTGCAAAATGTGTTATTTGACATGGTTTTCAACACCATGTTCAACCTCCTTTCTGTCTCTTGACCACCACTCCAAATACTCTTTCATGTTCATTTGCAATCTCCTGCTCTCACACTCCTGTGATCATGCCTGCATCAGAATGAAGAAACATTCCCTCTGAGTCAAGAAATTCTGGCGTTCAGATTTGCATGCAATAATCTTGAATGTCATTTTCAGGCACTTCCAAGGAAGTACAATTGGAAGTGGCATTTTTCAGTTAAGAATTTCTGAGGTCCCATGTCAGGTTAATGTAATACTCACCAAGGCAATGTTTGGAACAACAGCAGAAGAGTTAGTAGAAAGAGTTAGTAGAACAGAACAACTGGAGAGTAGCCCTGAACTACTATTTATCTCATTGGAGATCCTCGGACTATCTTTGATCAGACTTTATTGGCTTTATCTTTCACTGAATATTATTCACGTTATTTCCTTTATAATGCATCTGTAAACTGTGGATGGCTCGATTGTAATCATGTATTGTCTTTCCACTGACTTGTTAGCACACAACAAAAGCTTTTCACTATACCTCGATACACATGACAATAAACTAAATTCATAAACTAAACTCAAGAGTTACCCTTGGAGTGCCATGACATTTTCTTGATTACTGTCAAGAAAGGTGTAGACCAACAACTATGTTTACAATCAAATAATTGCTTCATGTATAGAGAATTGTATCAGTGTAATGTCTTTCTCATATTGTTAAGTTGTGAGCACTAAGTGATTATATATTCCGTGTTTTGTTCTTGGTGAGAACAATTTATGGAGTTGTTGATTATAGGAGTTTGGGAATTTCTGCACTGATTCATCTCATGCCAAGATACATTTGTGGATCGTTGTGGACCATTCACGAAAAGATAAACCCCGCAAGAATGATTCGATATGAAGAGAATCTGATTAGCAGTTGGAGTAGATCATATTACAAAATGGGCTATCCAGTCCCAGTCCGATAAAACTGGAAATGAAATGGTGGGAATTATTTTAAAGCTTCGGATATTGTAGATTGGACATTTCCTACTAGCCAATTGTAGTGCTTGTTAGTAGTGACTCTGCCTAATATGCATTTTATATTATCAAGAGCTCGCCTACGCCTGTCAGTGTGAGTAGCTGCTAGGAAATGTAATGTCCTGCAGTTCCTGTAAGTAGATTTAATAAACGTGTGTTGTATTTTGATATGTTTGACTTGACTCATTACATGATAACAGAGGGTGAGTCTTACCTACTCTGTTCACGTTTATCGGATTTTGAATTTTGAATTAGTTTATGTGCCAGTTATCTCTATTATGGCAAACTCATCTCGCCGTCCTAGTCCTCTGATCTTTGACTGACATTGCTGAACGTTGGCGTATTTTCGATCATGACTACACTCATTATGTTCGCATGGTTCATTGCAACAACCCCCCTGATCTGCTGTTTGATGTAAAAATTGCAACAATTTTCATGCTGCGGGTCGACAGTTCTGTATTGCTTATGGTAAAACCTGTAACTTCTGCAAGAAATTAAACCACTTTGCTAGATGCTGCTGTTCCCGTGTGACTCAACCAGCTCCAAGGACAAGCCTGCACCTGTTACAACATGAGCTAGCTGATAACAAATTCCAAGAGCCTGACTCGCCATCCCCCGCTCAGCTCTCAGAAAGTATAGATACCAGCTCTGCCATTCATTCAATCCTCCCTTCATCTAACGAGCAACTTGACCATGAGGTGACCATGTTTGTAAACAACAGACCCTTGATCGCCAAGGTTGATACGGGCACCAAATGCAACATCATCTCGATATCAGAGTTTAAAAAAATTCATAATGCTGAACGTATTGAAAAGGCCTCGGCCACGCTTCGTGCTTATGGGGGAGATGTTCTACACCCACTTGGCCAAACTAATTTAAAGTGCACCATAGACAAGCAGCCCCATACCTTAAAGTTTTATATTGTCAAGGGGGATTCAGAGACCTTGCTCGGTATCAATGCATGCCACGATCTAAGCCTGGTATACTTTGCTGCACTGTCCATCAACTCTTTCTCGCTGATGGGCCCACTCAACATGTACTCTCTCAATACAAAGATCTTTTTAATGATGAGCTTGGCAATTTGCCACTCAAATACCACATTCTTGTCGATCCCAACGTCACTCCAGTGGTCCATGCACCTCATACTGTTCCGCATGCTATGCATGACAGAGTTCACAATGAAATCAAGCGGATGGTTTCCATAGGTGTTATTGCTGAAGTTACAGACCCATCTGACTGGGTTTCCACCATGGTGGTTGCAACAAAAAAAAGGAAGAGACACGTATCTGTATAAACCCCAGAGTTCTTAACACTGCTATCAAATGCCCACACTACTCTATGCGAAGAGTATAGGAAGTTGCTGCTCAAATAGGTAATGCATCTGGATGCCAATAGCTCATTTTGGCAGATTCCACTGGACCCAGACTGGTCTGATCTTACTATGTTCGGCACCCCCTATGGCCGATACAAATTTCTAAGAATGCCCTTTGGCATCAACTCCGCCAGCAATGTTTTCCAGTGTTTCCAATTGTTTGCTGAATATCCATGCGTCATGACATTCTCGCTTATGGACGTGACCTGGCTGAACATGACGCCAATCTGAAGAAATTACTAGACCATGACAAAGACATTCAGCTCAAACTCAATCCCCTGAAGTGTAAGTTTTGAGTCCAGAAGTTACTTATGTCGGACATGTTTACACAAGTGATGGTCTCAGACCAGACCCATCAAAGACTATCAATGAAATGCCAGTTCCTACTGACGTTGTGACTCTACAAAGGTTCCTTGGAATAGATAACTAAGTGGGGAAATTTATTCCCAACCTCAGTGACGTATCTGCCCTCCCCCTCGCGAGAACTGACACACAAGGACGCTGCATGGTCCTGGTATCCGCAGCACCAAAGAGCTTTTGACTCTCAAATTGCAGCTGGCTAGCGCACGTACTCTCGCCTACTTTGCTTTGGAGTTCCAGTAACGCTCACCTACGATGCGTCCCAGTACAGGCTTGGCGCTGCTTGCCTGCAGACCACTACCGATGGTGACTGCAAGCCTGTTTCTTATGACTCTTGCACACTAACTGACACTGAACAACGTTACGCCCAGATTGAAAAAGAATTGCTCTCAGTGGTTTCAGCCTGCACGAAATTCAAGGACTTTATTTTTGGGAAGTCTGTGATTATAGAAACTGACCACCAGCAGTCAGGACTGGCAGTGGGAGGGTATACGAAATGCGAGACATCTTTTTAATTTTAATTTAATTTAATTTAATTCTTTATTTTGAACAGAATAAAAGAATAAAAAGCAAGTGTGAAACAGCATACTAAAAACAAAACAAGAATATTTATAAAGTGTCATAAACAGTATCTATAAATAAATGAAATCGTATGTGTCCGAAAAGGAGCAGGAAGAAGCCAAAGCTTATTAATTCCCACCCCTTATTCAACTGCTTATAATGAATGATCTTATACAAATTTAGCAGCTATATGTACACCATATGTACACCAGCAGCTATATGTGCACCAAATTATTTACATTTATACACTAATCAAATATTTACAGCCATACAAAAAAATAGATAAAAAAAGAAAAAGGAAAAGAAAAAACCCTCAGTATCTCTTAGTCATATATACAACCCATCACCCTACAATCACCCTTCCCAATACAATCAGTATAACAAATATCCCACTCACAATCACCAATCCTCATGCCAATATCCTTTTAAAAAAGTGTTTTTGTACATGTTTTTAAACTGAATTATGTTTGTGCTAAGTTTTATCTCCTGTTCCAGACCATTCCACAAATTCACCCCACAGATTGCTATGCACATACTTTTAAGAGTTGTTCTGACATTGAGTTTTTTTAAATTATGTTCCCCTCTCAAATTATACCCACCCTGTCTTTCCTTACACAGTTTTTGTATATTTCCTGGAAGTAAATTGTTTCTTGCTTTGTACATGATTTGTGCAGTCTTAAATTTAATCAGATCGGTGAACTTCAGTGTATGTGACTTTAAGAATAATAAATTGGGGCTCTTCCGGTGGCGCTATGGAGGTCTAGAGGTTAACCCCAGCCAGCTCCCCGTAAAAAATGGGAAAAAATCAGGGATTAACAGACCTACCTGTTGCCTGCTGCCTGCTGCCTGCCGTCTCTGCACCGATTGCTGTGAGTGACATCATCAGGCGCGACTTGTTATGGCTACACAGCGCAGCCCACCCGCAAAATCGAAAAGTCGAAGTACCAGGCTGAGACCGGGAGAAGGCGTGACTGAAGCCTCGGACTCAGGTAGGACGTTATCCCAGGAAGATGTGATGAAAAAGACGACGAAAAAAATCGGAAAGTGAAGAACTTAAAACTTTTATTTCACGTGAAATTGCTGGTTTAAAGGAGGAAATAAACCAGATGAACACTGAAATGAAAGAATTGCAACTTGAAATGAATTCCAATATTAATACTAAGACTCAGAAAATATCGGAAGATTTGAAGAAATAAATCACTGAAATGATGATTGAAATGTCAAAGGAGATGAATGATAAGATTAAAAATGTGAAAACTGATTCTGAAGAAAGGCTGAATCCTGTGGAGAAGGCACTGGACCAACAGATGGCTGGCATAAAAAGCCTTGAAGAACTAGCCAAAACAAGTGCTCAGACTACAGCAAAGCTTATCACAGAAAATGGACATCTAACGGATTTATTAACCAAAATAACCGAGAAATGTACTGAACTGGAAGGTCGCCAGAGAAGACAAAAGCTAAGAATTGCGGGTATTCCTGAAGGGGGAGAGAAAGATAAAGATCCCCGAGAATTTAATGCAAATTTACTGCAAAATGTTTTATCTCTGGAACAAAAGCCTTTGCTAGCCCGAGCACACAGAGTGATGAGACGTCAGACAAGACCAAATGCTCCCCCAAGACAAATGATAATAAAAAGTACAATACGACTATGTCTTGGAGGAGATAATGCTGGTTAAGTTAGTAACATCAACTATGGAAGTCGGTAGATGGTTAGCCATGCTAGTATGGCTAGCACTAACTACACCAATACTAGTGTAGTTTTTTTCCTCCTTTGTGCACTATACTAACTTCTTAATCTATCCTCTCTTCTTTTCTATTATAAACTATTATTGTTATTTTCAGTTTGAATGGAGTTATATATTGGATCAAAGGGGATATACACGTGAGAGGCATTCAAGGGACTTAAATTCGTCTATTCGGTGTTCGGGTGGGTTAGGGTGTAAGGTCGGGTCTGCAAACGGAACTATTGGCTCTATTACAGACCCCCATAGACAAAAGATGCAAGACTTAAAAATGAATACGGGGAATGAAGGAATAACGTTTTGCAGCTGGAATGTTAAAGTATTAATGAACCAATTAAAGAGAGGTAACTAAAGTATTAGCACATTTTTAAAAGCAATTAAAGCTGATGTGATTTTCATTCAAGAAACTCATTTAAAAAAAGAAAAACATATAATTCTTCTTTTACACACAAATCAAGAGGTGTAGCAATATTATTTTGTAAAGGCATTTTATTCAAAATACATTTCTCAAACATATAACTGATAATGATGGCAGATACATTATTGTAATATGAGAATTAAATGCACAAAAAATGATTTTTGTTAATGTATATGGACCAAACTTTGATAGTCCATTGTTTTTCAAGAAAATATTTAACAACATCCCGGAAATAACACAACATAACTTAATAATTGGAGGAGATTTAAATTGTACATTAGATCCTTACTTAGACAGATCTACAAGACAAAGGAAAATTAAATCCCATTCCAGTGACTTATTAAATGCATATATGGAAACTACTAACATTAAAGATATTTGGAGAGTAGAAAATCCAACTGGACGAGAATACTCCTTTTATTCACTGGTACATAAAACTTACTCAAGAATAGATTACTTTTTGGTCGATGCCAAACTTATCTCACTCACTTATAACTCTAAATGCCATAATATTATAATCTCAGATCACGCACCTTTAACATTTAAGATTAAAATAAATGGTAAAATGGAAAAATGGGGACAATGGAGATTTAATCCACAAATTAAAAAAAAAATAATAACTCAGGAATATATTACAGAACAGATCAAGATTTTCTTTGCAACAAAATGATAAACGGAAATATCTTCTTCCTTATTAATGGGAAACTTTTTAAAGCATATCTCCGTGGAATTATGACTTTCCTCTCAAGCATTTTATAATAAAAAGAATCGGAGGGGAATCAACAGGAACTGAAAGGAGATTAAACAATTAGATACAGTGAATGCAGCTAATCCATCCATAACAATACATAATAAAATTGCAGCACTGAAATATAAATTTAATAAAATATATTCAGATCAAATTGTAAAACTTTATCAATACACTAAACAATTACAGTTTGAATTTGGAGATAAACCTCAAAAATTATTGTCTCGCCAATTAAGGAAGATGGAGGGGAGAAAAAATAATCCATAGGATTATAAAAAAAATCCCCCCCCACCCCCCCCCCCCCCCCCACATAATGGCGAACTTTTAATACAACCTAAGATATTAATGAGAGATTTTTGCAATATTATAAAAACTTATACTCTGCTAAAACGACAGAAAACAGGATAGGAATAGAAGCATTAAAAAAAAATGTAATCTAAATGGATTGGATTCACAAAATAGAGAATCATTAAATGCTGAAATTTCGGTCAAAGAAATCCAAGAATCTATCAGATCATTAAAAAAATGGTAAAACACCGGGACCAGATGGGTATTGGCTCGAATTTTATAAAACATTCTATGATCTGATTGCACCACGCTTGAAGACACTATATGAATATATTTAATCACAGCAGAAACTACCAGAAACGTTAAATTAATCTATTATAACACTTATACCTAAAATAGACAAAATCTGGATGACCGGGATCATTTAGAGAGCTATAGCTCTTTTAAACACTGATCAAAAGATATTAACTAAAATATTAGCACAAAGGCTAAGTACAGTTATTAATGAATCAATTCATCCCGATCAAACAGGATTTATACCAAAACGATATTCCTCATATAACCTGAGACATTTATTCATTATTATATACTCGAAAAGAGGTATTAAAAAAGATCTAGTAGTTATTTCGTTAGATGTGGAGAAAGCCTTCGACCAGGTGGAAGGGTCTTATTTGTTTTCGGTTATGGAAACTTTTAAATTGGGAGAGAAGTTCATTACTTGGGTCCAATTATTATACACTAACACAACAGCCAGAATAATAACAAATCAAACGCTATCAACTAAATTCAGTCTATCTTGAGGCTGCCCTTTATCCCCACTACTATTTGCACTTGTAATAGAACCATTAGCTCAATGTGTGAGATCACATCCTGAAATATATGGGTATGATACCAGAGATACTGAAAATAAAATCTCCTTATATGCGGATGATGTATTACTTTATATTACAAAACCGGAAATACGTATCCAAAATTTATTAAAATTAATAACTGAATTTGGATCTTTTTTAGGATATAGTATTAATTGGAATAAAAGTGAACTCATGCCAATAATGGTAAATAACTTACATATATTACAATTTCCTTTTAAGATAAAAGAAAAAATCAAATATCTTGGAATTTATGTAACAAAAAGATTTGATTATTTATTTAAATCCAACTTCCCACTCTTATTGAATAAATTAAATAAGAACATTTTATATTGGAAAACTCTACCCATCTCAATGCTAGGTAAAATTAATGTAATGAAAATGATTTTTCTTCCGCAATTACTATATCTTTTCCAATTAATTCCGATATATCTTCCTAAAAATTTCTTTAGGTAGGTGGACTCTTTAGTTACCAACTTTATTTGGGATTATAAGAACCACAGAATAAATAAAATACATTTATGTAAATCAAAAATAAATGGAGGTTTAGCACTACCAAACTTTACGTTTTATTACTGGGCAGTTAATATTAAAAATATGAATTTTTGGTTAGTAGAGACATATAAACAACCAATTTGGTTAAAATGGAAAAAGAAGATTGTTCTCCTTTTGAAATTAGTTCGATAATATTTGCCAATATTAATTTAGGTAAGAAAACCTATAGTGAAAACCCTATAATAGAAAGTGGAATACGTATCTGGAAAGAAATAAAGAAAACATTAAAATTGGAATCTATACCACTAGCCCTTACCGTTGTAAATAATGTTACATTTAAACCTTCAATGATGGATAAAGGCTTTTTACAATGGAAAAAAAAAATAAGGGAATTAAATATAGCGGGAGGGAGATCTCTACAGGGAAAATTATTTCCTTTCATTTCAAGAATTACAACAAATTTATGGATTACATTCAAAAGATTATTTTAGATTCTTACAAACTATGTAAAAGCAAACACACAGGAAATTAGAAATAGAAAGACAGAAATTTAGATGAAATTGTCTAAATAAACATCCGAACACAGACAAATTGATATCATACATTTATAATATCCTATTGGAAAATTATGTCCATTAACAGAAATATATTTGACAATCATGGGAAATGAATTAGGTCAAATTATTAGAACAGAAGTATGGGATGAAGTTTACAACACATACACCACTGTCCGTTAAATGCTAGACACTCTCTTATACAATTTAAAATATTACATAGACTACATTACATCTAAAATCCAAACTACATAACATTTTTTCAAATGTATCTGCCATATGTGATTAAATGTCAGCACTTAGAAGCTAACTTGCACTCTCGTTACAAATTGTGTAAAAATTACAAAATTTTGGATAGGAATATTTAGGATAATTTCGAATGTTGTTAATATGACCTGACTCCTGACTCAAAGTTAAATACTGGGAAATTATTTTTTTACTGGAAACAGATCAATTAATAACAACAAATCAAAGAATTTTTATTAATTTTAGTTAATAATTGGGAAAAAATATAATATTTAAAATTCTGGAAAGGTCCTACATCCCCCACAATCAAAATCGTGGAATACAGAAATGTCAGAGACACTCCATTGGAAAGATTGAGGCCTCTTCCTAATGGACAGGTTGGATCTTTTCATGGAATATGGTCATCCATACATTGAATATCTAAAGGTTCTTTCAAATGGCTCGCCCCTGCGAGAGCTGACTGAAATCTTGTCCATCCCTGAATAAAGGACTAGATGAAGATTTACGTATAACAAATCATGGATATATCTCCAACGATGGATAACTTTTTAATACTCCATTCACTTCTTATTTTCGATTTTTTATCTCTATATTATTTTTTCTCTATCTTTTCTTACTTATTAAAAAAAATGTATAGAAATATAAAGTCTTAAATGTTAATATTAATAATATTACAAATGTATGTAAGAATATTTTCTGATTAATATGTATTTACATTCTAATAAAAAATATTAATCAAAAAAAATATATAAATTGGTATGATCAAGATATCCAACATTATTGATAATTCTTATTGCTCTTTTTTGTAATGTACACAATGGCTGTAGGTTGGTTTTGTAGGTGTTACCCCATATTTCCACACAGTAACTCAGATATGGCAATATGAGTGTATTATACAGAGTATGTAATGATTTATGGTCCGATGTGGTCTTGATTTTCCCATTTATTGCTATAGACTTTGCCAGTTTTGCTTTGACGTGGTTTATATGTGGTTTCCAGCAGATTCTGTGGTCTATCTACACCAATAAATTAATTTTTGATATATTCTTCCTATACTTATGTTATCTATTTTCAATTGTACTTGAGGGTTTGTTTTATCTTTTCCAAATAGCATAATCTTTTTTTTTTTGCTTAAATTTAGAGACAATTTGTTGATATCAAACCACTGTTTCAATTTATTCATTTCTGTTTTTGATGTGATCACCTCCAAAAGCTGCTTCAAAATTGTCACCGGAAACAAAAAATCTTCGTATCTTTGGCAAATATAATCAATTTCAGTATATTTGATACTCTGCATATGGTCGATAATGTATATTATGAAAAGCTTTGCCCTAACACAAGGACCCTTGAGGTACCCCACACAAGTTATGTTCATGTAGTTGATTTATGTTCACTTATTTCTACAAAATTGTTGCCTGTTTCTTAAATAGCTTCTCACCCAATCCAATCCAACCCCTCTGATGCCATACCTATCCAGTTTCATGAGTTAAAATGTCGTGATTTATGGTATCAAATGCTTTTTTAAGTATGAATATTCCCACTGCATGTTTTTTATTATCTATGCAATTTGCGATTTCCTCGATTAGTTCCATTAGTGCCATAGATGTTGATCTGTCTGTCGGAAATCCATATTGACTGTCGACAAAAGCTTATGTTTTTCAATGAAATTGTCAAGTCTTTCTGTAAAAAGTTTTTCAAGGATCTTGGAGATTGCTGAGAGTAAAGAAACAAGGCCTGTAATTTTGAAATGGTGTCTATCCCCAGTTTTATATAATGGTCTTATATTTTTGCTTTTGCTCTTTTCATTTGTTTGGAAAATTTACCAGATTTGAAAAGACAAGTTACAGATATGAGTTAATGGTTCTGCAATTTCTTCAATAACGTTTTTTTTAATTATAATCCGGATATGGAGTCGCAGGACGCGGTTCCTTCACTGGAAGGATATGTTGACGGTTGCATCTGTAAATGACTCTGACCGCTTCAACCAGATAAGAGCGTGGTTCTTTGGCAGGGCGTAGACGTGACCCAGATGGCCATAGCCCTTGTTGGTCTATAGACGGAACCACTTGTCCACAGATTTGAACAAAACCATTCCACACTGCCACAGCCCGCCTACAACGAATGATGACTGCAGCTGCAAAGATATAACTTCAACATAGTCTATAAGAAAGGCAAAGACATGCACAATTGCTGACACGCTATCAAGAGCCCCACGCAAAACAACGGAAGAACAACATGTCTTCTGAACAAAGACCATGTTCTCAGTAATAAAGGTATCATATGTTCCCACTAATTGTTTAAGACTTTACAATTGCTGTCTGTAGTCATCCAGTGTGGCTGGCTGGATAAACAAACACAACACCCGCTCGCAATCCGCCCATACTTCACTGGTTCACGACAAACTGGTGTTGCAGGATGGGATTATAGTTAAGGGCCACAAGGCAGTTGTCCCAGCTGGCCTCCGGGACAACTATGTCGACGCCGTCCACAGGGGCCACCCCGGCATGGAGGCAACCCTACAATGGGCACAAAGCATGTTTTAATGGCCTGGTATGACCAAGTACATACACGAAAAAAACAAAGTTTGCGCCATCTGCAAAAGCCTGACACCACATCAGCAGAAGCAACCTTTACTGCCGCACCCGGTCCCTCCTCTCCCGTGGTCCACGTTAGCCACTGATATATTAGAATGGCATGGAAAACACTATCTGTTTCTTGTTGACTCTTACTCAGGCTGATTCGACATCGATTTACTCCAAACCGATTTACTTCTGAAGTGGTTATCAAGAAGTTGCGGCGTCATTTCTCCATGCACGGCTCCCCTGCCCATCTTCTCTCTGACAACAGCAGACAGTTCACCAGCCAGTCTTTTAAAAACTTTGTAAATCTATGGGACGTCCGACATATGACCAGCAGCCCTGAGTTCCCACAGTCCAGCGGTGAACGCGCAGTCCGAAGCGCAAAACAACTAATGGTGCGGTCATACCTTGCTAAATCGGACGTGTACCTAGACCTGCTCAACTTAAGTAACATTTGCAAGGGTTCCGCACATAGGTTCCCCAGCCCTACGACTGATGTCTCGCCGAACCCATGCTCCCCTGCATGAGTCCCAGCAGCTTTTGCAGCCACAAGTTCGTTCCCCACCTGCAGTCCAGAAAAAACTACATTTCAAATGTGATACACGAGTAACATTTTTTTGACAAATCCAGCAAGCAATTTTACTTCGGAGTCACGTGAGTGAATACGTGAAGAGCCCGCCTCACGCTGGTAAACGGGGGCATCATGACGTCAACGCTGACGGCGAAGGAGGAGTGAGCTGCGGGTAAGGAGCAGCTCCTCGCAGCGGTCGGAACGGCCCGCAGGTAAGTGAAGTTACATCGGCGCGGCGGTTTTGAAGTTACGCTGGATGGCTCCAGCATCGAAACTAAAAGTAAAAATTTAGGACGTTTAAAGTGCTGATTGAGCACAGATAAATTTTAAACAAATGGAGGAAATCGTGGAAAGAAGGTTTTGCGGGGTGAGTGAAGAGAGCCTACCGGGGTGAAAGTAAATATACGGGACGCGAAGCTAGAGTTGACCCGGTTCCGATACCGCTGGCCACTGATTTACCCGATATAGAATTTCCAGATTCTCCGGAAATTATAACCACGGAGGAAAATGCTCCTAAGAAATGCAAAAAAAAGAAAACTGTGAGGCCGTGGTTTTGATGATTCTGATTTTTGAAAGACCTCCAGACAATAAAACTTTGTGGCTAAAAATGGTAGCATATGGAGAAAGTTCTCCAAACTATTATGAGACAAGGGTCACAGTACCCACATGAATCCCAAAAAAAAATCCCTGAGGGGTTTGAATATGATGAATATGGTTGTGGGCCAAGTTTGGGAATATGATACTCCAGACCACGATTTGGGCTGGAAGAAGTTCATGGGATAATATTCCCCCCCCCGATGGAATTAGGGCTGCAGAAGGCAGACCCTGCTGAAGTTGAAATGACTTTTGAAAGCACGCCACAAAGTAAAAAGAAAAGGCTTGATCTGCCTGGGATAGCACAAGTTTTTTGCTATACCCGAAGGAAGTGGTTGAGGCTATGGAAGAAAGCCTAGCTGCCATTTATATAAATTATATGGTATCTCACCAGCTTCATAATACTACTGTGATGAATGAATTATCAGAATTATATAAAGCACCAGGCAATTGTGCCTCATTGGAAGTGCCTACGGTGAATCCGATGGTATGGGCGTCTATGACTCCAAGTATTGAGAAGCCCAAGAAATGAAATTTCAAAAGGTTGCTAAAATTATTTTTCGGCTGCCATCACGGCATTTGGCAGGCAAATGGAGAATCTGGAAATGGACAAGATTCAAAAGATACTTTGGGCTTATTGTGAAATTCGTTTTATGAGATCAATTGCATGAGGAAAATGGCGATTCGGCCCATATTTCACCTAGATATGCAAGCCTCTGTCAAGAAAGTGGAGTTCAAGCTCCTGGGTATTTTTGGAGAAAATCTGCCGAAACAGCTGAAACAGTTGGATGAAGAAGCTAAATATTTTAGCACTATTAAGCCTTTTGTCTCTGGACAAAGAAGAAAAGGGTTTTCGGCCCGAAGGGGTTTTGATTTTCGTTACAGAGGCAGGAAATTTGTCACGAAGTATTATCGTGCTGCAACAGGCCAGTGCTTCCTGCATTCGGGAAAGAGGAGACCAATCACGCTCCTATGTGAGAGGTATTAAAGACTTTCTATCCTTAAAGAAACTGTGGATGAATCTCCAGTTGGGAGGGAGATTGAAAAAAATTTTATAATGCCTTGGCTTAATATTACTTCTGATCGATTTATATTACAAGCAGTTTCAGGAGCTATTATTATTTTTAAAGAAGGGGTCAATCCTCCTGTACAGAATAAACCTGCTTATGCTTATGTGTTTTCTCCAGAAGGAAAGAATGGAGATTAATGTGGAATTGACAAATTATCCGAAAAAGGGGTAATTGGAAAAAACTTGTGAACATTAAGCATCATATTTGTCTCTAATATATTTCGCAGAGATAAGAAAGTGATGGTGGTTGTAGAATGTATTCTAGACCTTACAGATCTAAATAAGTTTGTAGAATACAAACATTTTAAGATGGAGACAATTCAATACTGCCAAAATATTTGATTTCAGCAGGTTCTTATCATGGCTAAGATTGATTTTGAAAGACGGCCTATTATTCTGTAGCAATTATCATCTTTTTCGGAGATACTTAAAAGTTTTATTGGCAGCGGGCAGTTATGGCAGTTCAAAGCTTTACCAAATGGATTAAGTTCAGCTCCTAGACTCTTTACAAAACTGTTGAAACCAGTTTTAGCCCAATTAAGAGCACAGAAACACATTGTAATGGCTTATTCTGGATGATATTCTGATTATAAACGATAGTCAGAGTCAGCTGAGCACTCAATTTCAGTTACTAAAGCTTGTTTAAAGAGCTTGGATTCTTAATTATCCAATTAAATCCACAGCTGCAGCCAGTTCAATCAATTGATTTTTCTGGGGGTTTGTAATAACTCAGTGACTATGTTAGTTACTTTGCCAGCAAAGAAGACAAATGATATTTTGCAAATGTGTAATTACCTCATTCACAAAACCTTATCCCTCCATCCGAGAAGTGGCAAAAGTCATGGTACACTGGTGGCAGCATTTCCGGCAGTGGAATTTGGGCAATTACATTATCAAAATCTTCAAAGAGACAAAGTAAGGGCTCTTAAAGATAAGGCAGGTCACTTTGACAGGCCTATGCAATTAACAAGGAAAGCAGTATTGGAATTGCAATGGTGGGTTTGAAAATGTCCCACAAGCTGCTAAGAAGATCATGGATTAAAACAGCCTGAAATGGTTTTACAAACAGATGCTAGTGCTCTCGGATGGGGGGCAGATTTATCCTACAGTTGTGGCGAGTAGATGGGGGGGAAAAAAAAAAAAAAAAAAAAATAAAAAAATAAAACTGAAGAACAAGTGTTTCTCCAAGAGTATCGGTATTAACTATTTGGAATTATTGGGCGCCTTTTATGGGCTTTAAAGCATATTGTTGTGCTAAAACAAGGTCTGCATGTGTTAATACAATTAGACAATAAAACGGCTGTGGTTTACCAATCACATGGGGGGAGTTAGATCAGTTATCATGTGATTGTCTGGTCAATGAGATATGGCAATGGTGTATTGGTCGGCCAGATATGGATTTTCAGCAAGCTATATTCCAGGTAAGGACAATGTGGTAGCAGATGAAAGGTCCAGGATTTTTAAAGATAATACGGAATGGATGCTTAAGGCCAGCAATTTTAAGAATATTGTTAGACGATTTGGGTTGCCAGAAATTGATTGTTTGCATCCAGGCTTAATCATCAATTGCCTCATTATGTGTCTTGGGAACACGATCCGACGCAGTTGCAGTAGATGCGTTTTCATTACACTGGGGAAAGATGTTCTTTTATGCTTTTCCACATTTGCTCTGATTCAGAGATGCATTGAAGAAAATAGAGCAAGATTCAGCTTCCGGATTGTTGTTTCGTAGTGCCAAATTGGCCAACTCAACCTTGGTTCCCAGTTTATGCTGAATATGATTAAAGAACCGTATATGCAGATTCCTAACTGTAGTGATATCTTGACTAATCCAGTAACAAATGAAGGTTACCCATTTTATGCATATATGAATTTTTGTTAATCTGCAGGTTTTGACCAGACCACTACAGGAACTGGGATTGTCGGACCAAACTTTTGACAGTTATTGGCGCATCATGGCGAGATTAGCACACAGAAACAATAGTATGACACATATTAAGAAATGGGAAGAATTTTGGCACACAGTCAAATATTTCTGATGATTCTGTGAATGTTACTCATGTTTTGGAATTCCTTGCCAATTTGCACTTTGGACAAACATTTAAGTTACAGTGCCATTAAACACTGCACGCAGTGCCTTGTCGTCCTATTTAGGGACTTATGACTGGTGAGAAATTAATTGGGTCGCAATCCATTGATATCACGATTCATGAAAGGAATTTTTCACATGAATCCGCCAAAACCTAGATATACAGAGATTTGGGTTGTGAGCATTGTACTTGCTCTACTTAGAGAATGGACTCAATTGAAGGGTTGCCATTGGATAGGTTAACATTGAAATTGGTCATGTTAATGTCACTGGTCTCAGCCCAAAGAGTGCAAAACTTTACAAATGTTGCGTTTAGACTGTATGCATGTGACTACAGATAACGTTGTCTTCTATGTTTTCGATCTGATCAAACAAAGTAGACCAGGGAGATCTGGAACAAGGTAACTTTCAAGCTTTTCATATTGAGCCCTGCTTTGTGTGTGGTTAGACATTTGAACAATATATTAAAGTTACGGCACTTTTCGAGGAAACGAAAAGACATTACTGCTTACGCACAAAAAGCCACACACAAAAGCTTCAGTCAAACTATCTCAAAATGGTTGAAAAACAGGTGTTGGTTTTTAGCGGGAGTAGACACTGATGTCTTCAAATCTCACTCCACCAGGGCTTGGCAGCTACGTCCGCGGCGAGAGGGGCGGGACGTACCTCTCGAGCATATTTTAAAAATCGCAGGGTGGAGTAAGAAGAAACTTTTTCAAAGTTCTACAACAAACCTGTTCACACTATGACAAGCTTTGGACACGCGGTGTTGGGAGCACTATAATCACCTGCTGTTGTTTGCTATTAATTGCTATAATCAGTTGTGTTAGTCACTGATATCTTTTGTCACTTGTAATCATTTTTCCCTCAAATATAAGGAGGGTATTATATAGTCTTTCAACCATTAAAAAAGTTAATTGTGAAAAGATCTAACATTTGTCTGCTTTCTCATGTATGTGTTTACTTAGCCGGAGCCCTCCTGTGCCTCTTCCCCCTGTCGTACGAATTAATTCTACGACATAAAAAACACAGAAAGCTTAAAAATCTTCACGTAGTCACTCACGTGACTCCGAAGTAAAATAGTAAGATTAACGAGAACTCACCTGTTCGAAGTTTGATCGTTATTTTACGAGGAGTTACGATGAGGGATTACGTGCCCTCCACTCCACCCTCGTAAAATAAATGATCAAATGGTGGTTTCTAAGTCTTTTTATGGGCCTTACTATGTTACTCCGGCTTTGGTGTTCTGTGTTTTTCATGCCGCTGCTTTGAAGTATGCCGTTACCAGCGTGAGGCGGGCTCTTCACGTAATCCCTCATCGTAACTCCTCGTAAAATAACGATCAAACTTCGAACAGGTGAGTTCTCGTTTAATCTTACTATTAAAACTTACTTTACCAGATTACAAGTGGTTCGTCTCCAGACCAACAAGGGCTCTGGCCATCTGGGTCACGTCTATGGCCCTGCCAAAGAACCGTGCTCTTATCTGGTTGAAGCGGACAGATCCATATACAGATGCAACCGTCAACATATCCTTCCAGTGAAGGAACTGCATCCTGCGACTGCATATCCAGATGCCTCGCGTTTCGTATACCCTCCCACTGCCGGTCCTGCTGCCATCTGCCAAACTATCAGCGAACGTTTCTATCACGGTGTTTGGCGCCCAGCTCGCCTATCTCATCACCTCCCCGCCCCGTCAGGTCCCCGGTCATTTCCCCCATTCCCTCCCTGGTATCTTCTCTGATAAAAGGAGGCGAGGCGGATTCATACCTCACACGGGTTAGCAGGCCACCCATTAGATACGGTGATTTTGTGTAACTATGCAAACTTCCCCATATGCGTTATTAACTTTATGCCACTTATATTGCTTAGCCACCGATGTTTCTACAAGGAAAGATGAAGACTGGATATTTCCTACTAGCCAATTGTAGTGCTTGCTAGTAGTGACTCTGCCTAATATGCGTTTCATATTAACAAGAGCTTGCCTACGCTAGTCTATATGAGTAGCTGCTAGGAAATGTAATGTCTTGCAGTTTGATGCTGTACGTAGATTTAATAAACATGTTGTATTTTGATATGTGTTTGACTCATCACAGATATCTTCAAAGAAAAGCTTTCAAATAATTGTTTATTTTGAGGATGTCAGCAGCATAACATTTTGCTCTAAAAAGGTGAATATGCCTACGTGTGGAGAGAAGTGAACTATTTAAGAATATGAGCAGATTAGAACTACCAACAGCCATTCAAGGCCATCTTCAGAGCAAGAAAACGTGACATACCTTTCATCAGTACTATGTACCACTTAGATTTCTGTGCAACCTTGCCATGGTGTTTACACCACTTCAGCAACTACTAAAGGAAACCTAATCTTAGTATTAATCTTAGAAAAATAGAAGCAAATTATATATGCAAGAAATGTCTCTGCAAGTGTAATTTTTGGTACCTTACAATGCAACCCGCATTCAAAAGTGTTCCAGCTGCACTCTAAGTTGGGTTAAGGCAATGAATAGCTTTAACATGAACAGTGGCCTATGAGAAATATATTACTCATTTGTCTTGTGCGCAGACCAAATGTGGGAGGAATGAAAGCTATTGTTGATAAGAGGTCGAGACGTTGACAATTATATTTGAAATAAAAAGGTTATCCACTAATACTTGCTGGGAAGTTTATCCTTACTAGCTACTGACCATGATCCTTTTTCACCCATTTAATTCTGGGAATAAATCCACTATTTTGATGCCTCCTGTACCAAAAATGCAGAGGCGGATTTTAACTCAGCTGTAAACTTGTAACTGCAGGTTATCCACATTAAAATTGCTATGGCTTGTCAATAATAAGTTTACAGGTTGCAAATATTTTGAATATAAAATAAGTGGGAATACGCTGTGTGCAGAACGCATAACATTTGATATAGGCTGTTCTTGCATGTATAGTATGCATTCGGTTGCCGCATTCACAGGAATGATATGAAAGTCTTTGGGAGAGGTGCAGAAGTGGTTCCCAGGAATAGGCCTAATTTTAGAGTATATTAGCTATAAGGAGAAGTTGGACAACTTTGATTGTCTCTGTGACTGGTTGATGGGTTACTGGTAAAAGTATATAATTAGTAGAGGTAGAGGATTAGGTAGATTAGGTACAGTCACTCCTGAGAAACCCACAACCTCTGCCTTTAGATCGTGCGTGACTGGGCAAGAGCAGACTGAGGAGAGGCAAATCAACGTGCAAAGGAAGCAACAAGATTAAAGTGTGAGGACCATCTAAACATAATATCCCACAGGCAAGGGGGAAGGTATTTACAGCATTTCACCAACTACAAATGAAACTCACTTGTTACTGACGGTGCTAACGCCTCGGTGGCGGAGGGAACTAAAACCATTTCTTTGCTACTTTGTGGCAAAGGACCTCATTCAGTTCACGCTCCTCCCACGAACCTCCAGCTCCCATTCGCTCACTATCAGGGAAACACCAAGTGCGGACGCGTGCTCGTTAGTGAACTCAAGGAAAGCCGCTGACCTGAGTACTGGGTTTGATACTTGCATACAGTACTCAAAGCTTGTGCAGACTAGCTATCAGCGGTCTTTACCAAGATCTTCAATTTTCCCTGAACAACCACCCATTATACCACTTTGTCTGAAGTCGGCTCCATCATCCCTATCCCTAAGAAAGCCAGTCATAAACAGGTCATAACGTCCACAGACAATTGCGATTAACCCACAGTAGTCATTAAAAAAATGCTTTGAAAGATTAATTTCAAGCACATCAAATCCAGCCTCCCTCCCAAATCCTTGACACTCATCAAGTTTATTATAGAGCAAAGAGATCGACGGAGGACGCCATGCTGGATGCCCTCCACACTGCAAATGAACCATCTGGAACATCCGGGGGGGAATCATGTAGGGATACTGTTTTTTTAATTACTTGACCAAGTTCCCCCACTAGTGCGGTGGGGGGGGGGGGTGCTGCAGCTTTACAAGCCACACTAACCACCCACACACACACAGGGGGGGAGGGGTTAGGGGGTGAGAGGGGGGTAGGGGAGACGGGGTAGGGCGAGGGAGGGGGGAGACCGTGGGTCACGTTCCTCAATATGCGGTTGTGGGAGGGGGAGGGAGGATGCGGATTCACATGCAACAATAAACCACCTGCCATACACACGGGGGGGGATGGGATTGAGGGAGAGAGGGAGGGGAGAGGGGGAGGAGCGGAGAGGGAGAGGAGAGGGATAAGGGTGGAGGGGGAGAGCAGATGTGGAGTGAGAGAGAGAGGATGAGGGGGAGGGACGAAGGGCAAGAAAAGTTGAGGGGGAGAGAGGAGGAGGGGGAGAGAGGAGGGGGGAGAGATGGACGGGAGAGAGAGTTTGAGGGAGAAGGGAGGGAGGGGAGTGGGGGAAAGGTGAGGGGGGTAGAGGGGAGGCGGAGAGGGGGATTGGAGGGGGGTGGTGGATGTAGAGGGGTAGAGGGGGGGAGGGTGGTTGGAGGAGGGGAAGTGGGGGAAGGGGGTTGGAGGGGGGAGAGGGGGGTTGGTGTGGGGTAGAGGGGTAGGGGGGGGGTAGAGGGGTGAGGAGGGGTGATCGGGGGGGAGGGTGGTTGGAGGAGGGAGAGGGGGGTTGGTGGGAGGTAGAGTGGTTAGAGGGGAGTTGGAGGAGGGGAGAAGGAGGGTGGTGGAGGGGAGATGGAGGGAGGGAGCGGGTAGGAGGAGGGGGAGATGGAGAGGGGGGGGAGCGTGGAGGGGAAGGGGAGGGGAGAGGGGGGAAGGATTGAGAGGGAAGCGCAGGAGGAGGAAGGGTGGAGATGGGGGGGACAATTGGGGGAGGGGGAGGAGAGGGGGAAGGTGAGTGAGAGCCAGGGGATGGAGAGGGGGAGGAGAGTGGGGAGGGGGGAAGGGATGAGAGGGGTAGGGGGTGGGCGGACGTGGGGAGGAGAATTGTGAGAGTGGTGTGAGAGGGGGTGGGAGAGGGGATGGGGAAGGGGGAGAGAGGATAGGGGGAAGGGATTTGGGGAGGGAGAGATGGGTGGGAGGGGGGTGGAAGGGGAGAAAGGGATGGAGGGGAGAGGGGGAGGGAGGGTGCTAGGGATTTTTTTAAAGGGAGAGAGGGGGGTGAGGAGGTGAGGAGGAGGAGGGGTGAGGATGAAGAGGGGTAAGGAGAATAGGAAATGGGGGAGAGAGGGGTGAGGAGAGGGGTGAGGTGAGAGGGGGGTGGGTGAGGTGAGAGGTGTGTGAGGAGAGAGGGTGAGGAGGGGTGTGTAGGGAGGGGTGAGGGGGGAGGTGTGAGGAGAGAGGGGGAGGGGGGTTGGATGGTGGAGAGGGGAGGAGAGGGGTGTTGGAGAGAGAGGGGTCGGGATGGAGGAGAGAGGGGTGAGGAGTGGAGGAGGAATGGGAGAGGGGAAGGGAGATGTGGGAGCGGAGGTGTTGAAGGGGAGATAGGGGTAGGGGGAAGTTTGTTGTGGTGAGGGTGGTGAGGGGGGAAGAGAGGGATAGGTGAGGTGAGGGGGGGGGTAGAGAAATGTGTGGGAGGAGAAGGGGAGGGAGAAGAGAGGGGAGGAGGGGAGAGGAGAGGGGACGGAAGAGGGGGGAGGGAGATGGAGAGGGAGATTAGAGGGGAGAGAGAGTGAGGGGAGAGAGAGAGGGATGGGAGGGGTGAGAGAGGGGAGGGGGAGTGAGGGGAGGGGAGAGAAGGATGTTTTTTTTTTTTAGGGAGAGTTGGAGGGGAGAGAAGAAGGAGGGGGGGAGTTGGGAGGGGGAGCTGAGAGAAAAGATGAGGGAGGTTGGTGGGGGAGAGGTGGCAGGGGCGAGGGGGGAGGAGAGGGGAGGGGCGGAGGAGATGAGGAATACGAGGGTAGAGGGTGGATGGGGAGTTGGAGGGTAGGAGGGGGGCAGAGTGGAGGAATGGGTTAGAAAGGAGGGAGGAGAGGGTTGCAGAGGTGGAGGGAGTGTAGAGGGGGAGGTGGACAGAGATTGGAGCGGGGGAGAGAGGAGAAGGGGTAGTGGAGGGGAGAGAGAAGAGGAGAAGAGAAGGAGGGAAAGAGAGAGGATGAGGAAAGAGGAGGGGGAGAGAGGAGGGGGAGAGAGAGGGGGCTAGTTGGAGGGGGAGAAGAGGAGGGGAGAGTGTTGGATACGGTGGAGAGAAGAGGAGAAGGAGAGCTGGACGGGGGTGGAGAGGTGGGGGAGGGGAGGGTGGAGGGGTGGTGGAGGATGAGGGGGAGAAAAGGAGTGGAGAGCATAGAGGAGGGGGTAGAGGGAGGGAAGAAGGTGAGGGAGAGGGAGTATGGAGAAAGGATGGAGGAAAGAGGGTGGTTAGAGATGGGGAAGGAGAGGGGAGGGTGGAGGGGGGTGGAGGGCGGATGGAAAAAGGATGTGGAGGCATAGAGGATGGGAGGGGTAAGGGAGGGGACAGAGGGAGGGAGAAAGGATGGAGAGAGAGGGTGGTAGAGATGGGAGGGAGAGGGGGAGGGAGAGAGGGGGGAGTGCAGCAGAGATTGGAAGGTGAAGAGGAGAGGGATAGGTGAGAGAAGAGAGGGGGAGGGAGATGAGCAGGATGGATGGAGAGAGTGAGAGGAGGGGAGAAAGGGGGAGAGAGAATGGGAGAGGGGGAAAGGCACGGGAGGGAGGAGGGAAGAGAGAGATAGGGGGGAGAGAGAGTACAAGGTAGAGAGAGTACAGGGGAGAGGGGGATGGAGGGTAGAAGAGAAGAGGAGGGGTGATGAGAGGGTGGATGAAGATATGGGGAGGGGGAGAGAAGAGGGGGAATTGGAGGGGGGAGAGTAAGAGGAGGGGAGGTGGAGGGGGAGTGAAGAGGATGGGGGAGTGGTGGAGGGGAGAGAGATGAGGAGGGGGAGATGTAGTGGGGGGAAGAACAGGAGGGGATGGAGGAGAGGAGAGGGAGGATAGGATGGGTAGAGAGTGGAGGGGATGTGGGGAGTGGAGGGCAGTAGAGATGAGGGGGTAGATGGCAGGGGGAAGGAGGGGGTAGATGGTTAGGGGGTAGGACAACTTGCTCTATTTGATTGTGCACACCAGGTTGATTGCATTCGTGGGATCATGTGAAGGTGCCAATCACCCGCACCTGTCCCAATGAGATCCATTGTGATTAGACATCTGTGAGATGGCTCTGTGACTCATGCAGCTGCTTGATTTTAGTGGGCTTACGTGAAGGTTCCAATCTCGGAGCCTTGTCCCATTGTGATGTCATATCATAGGTAAATGAGATACATTGTGATTGGACATCTGTGAGATGGCACTGTGAGTCATGCAGCAGCTTGATTAATTTTTGTTGATGTTTTTTACTAAAAAAACAGGGAAATTAATAACCAACTGTTCTAATTTTCAAAGCAAAATGTGGAGTACGAAAAACACTACATGAATATGTAAAAATGTCTCCATTACGGCAAAGGGTGGTGGAGTAAATTCGCAAACAACTTAAACGAATGTTTGCGAATTAGAACCCTTACAAACCAACAAACCAACGAATGACAATTTTAATAGTTATAAGAATAAGATAGTTCAGCTTTTAATACAATCATCCCTGACACACTAGTCAACAAGCTGTCGGACTTAGACTTGGATTAGGAACTTCTTCCCTAACCGCCAACAAACAGTCCAAATGGCCCCCCCACTGCTCCTCCACCCTCACATTCAGCACTAGTTCTCCACAGGGCTGTGTGCTGAGTCCACTCCTCTATGCTCTGTACACTTATGACTGCATTCCCATCCACTCCACAAACTCTATTATTAAATTTGTGGATGACACCACAGTGGTCGGACTCATATCAGGAGGAGATGAGGCACTGTACAGAGACGAGGTACTGAAGCTGTCAGTGGTGTTCTGCGAACAACCTGGCATTTAATATCAGCAAAACAAAGGAAATGGTCATCGACTACAGAAGGGACAGAGCGGACTCTGACCCACTCTACATCAACAGGGACTGTGTCGATAGGGTTTCCACCTTCAAATACCGGAGAACGCACATCGCGGAAGACCTCTCCTGGTCTGCCAATACTTTAGCGATGGTAAAAGGGACCCAGCAGCGATTGCACTTCCTGAGAGTGCTAAGGAAGAACAGTTTAGAGGAGAAGCTGCTGGTGACCTTCTACCGCTCCACCATCGAGAGTGTGCTGGCATATTGTATCATGGTGTGGTATGCCGGCTGCTCAGCAGCAGACAGGAGAGCACTGCAGAGAGTGATCAAAACTGCCCAGAAAATCATCGGCTGCCCTCTGCCTTACCTGGAAGACATCTCCAGCTCTCAGTGCCTCTGTAGAGCCAGGAAAATAATAAAAGACCCCTCCCATCCTGGACAGTTCCTGTTCAACCTCCTGCCCTCTGGTAGGCGGTACAGGTGTGTCAAAAGCCGGACAAACAGACTCAAGAACAGTTTCTTTCCCTGGGCCATTAGAACTCTAAATTCCTCAAATATCCACACGACATGCGAATCCTGTCATCCATTCCACTATAAAACAGACCACTCTGCGAATAATTCTTTTTTTTTTTAAATCTTTTAAAGTATTTATTAAATTTTAAAGTGTAATATTATCCCAGTGCAATGATCCACCTAGGTGTGATAATTATAATTTATCTACTATTTTAAGCAGTTAAATAATGTATTGAATGTATTGGATGTGTTTTTGTCTTATTTGGACTTGTTTTGGTTGCACTGATAAGGAGTAGCTCTCCTAATCTCATTGTATTTCTAAGTACAATGACAATATAGGCATTATTATTATTATTATTATTATTATTATTATTATTATTATTATTATTATTATTATTAGATAGTCTTTGTCTTAGGATGGAATTGCTAAGTATTAGAGGCCGCAGATATAAGTGGGGGGGCAAGTATTAAGCAGATAGATGAGGCAGATATTAACGTAAAGAGTGGTAGGTGTCTGGAACCCTGACCCTGAAACCCTGACAGTTGCAAATATACCAACAGATACAATAGCAACAGAGGCATTTAGACAGACATGTGAACAGGTAAGGGATGGAGGGATATAGATATATGTGCAAGCAAATGTGATTAGTTTAAATTGGCTTCATGGTTGACACATACATGGTGGGACAAAGGACCTGTTCCTGCTGTGCATGTTTCTATGTTCTATGCATAAGTATGCAAGCATATGCACATATAATAGTAATATTAAAAGAGAACTTACCAGTTTGAAGTTTGAACTTTATTTTATGAGGAGTTACGATGAGCGATTACGTGAAGAACCCCGCCAGTCGGCATGCGCGTTAATCTTCAAAGCAGCGGTGTGAATCACAGAAGAACAACAATTGAAGTATTATAGTAAGATTAGAAACCTAGAACTACCAGATGAGCTTTGTGATATGAGGGTTGGGAGCGGTGGGCACGTTATCGCTCATCGTAACTCCGCATAAAATAAAGATCAAACTTCAAACTGGTAAGTTCTCGTTTAATCTTACTATTTTACTTCGGAGTCATGTGAGTGATTCCGTGAAGATTTCAAAGGTCTGTGATTTCACGCCGATTCAAATCCAGGTGTCTCACACTGGAATCAGTGGACATAGGAGGAGTGAATAGCAAAACATCGAAACATGATACTGATTAACATGTTAAAGCTTTAATTCACAAATAAACAAATATACAATAGCGACCTCTCTCCCAGGGAGAAGCTATGAAACAGAACTTAAAACAGAATGGGCGAACACACCGGCTTCAACAAGCGGCTTATTATAAAACCTTTGAGAAGTCAATTCATTTGACCATCCTGCGGCCGTGGGGATATGGTCTAGAGGGACGTCCATTGCCCTCGCTGCTGACGTTGATGTCGCCCTGATGGAGTGAGATTTAAAATTGTCAGTATTAATTCCTGCACACCCCAACACTTGCTTCAGCCATCGTGAAATGGTCTGAGCTGATATGTGGCTTTTTGTGGCTAATAAACAATGCTTGCTCAGAGCCTCGAAGGTTCTTCATGACTTCAATATAACGCCACAAGTATATCACCACACACAGCCGTAAATCCATGGGATAAGCTGACAGTACAACCTTGAACCCGGACACCCCTGGCCTGCTTTGTTTAATTAGGTCATAGATGTAAAATTTAACATCTTTCTGTGAGGACACCATCCTGTCCAGGTGCAGTTTATCCAAGGTCTGGACACTTTGCACTGATACGTTGCCATGAGCATAACCAACTTATGGGTAATCTTTGTTAAGGGCAAAGACGTGGCTGTACCCCATTGATGAAGCTGCATCAGTACCATACTTACATCCCAGATCTCAGAATACCTAGGCCTGGGATGATTAGAATTAAAAACACCCTTCATAAATCTGGAAAATAACGGATGAGATCCTATAGACGGATGGTCTGACCCCCAGCATAGGTACGAGGACAAAGCACTCCTGGCACTGTTGATGGCACTATAGCTCAACCCTTCATTGATATGTAAGTTGGACAGAAATTCGAGCACATCTGGGGGCTATGTGGTATGTAATGTTCCCCTATAAACAAAATTCCTCCCAATTCCCGACATGGCAGATGTACTGCCTTTTCATACTATCCCTCCAGGATGCTGTGATGACATCCACAGTCTGATTGGATAGTCCCAGACCCAGATATGGCCTTCTTAAAATCTGCAAATCGACTAATTTAGACGATCATACAATGGGTGTTGACCTCCAGTCACAGGGTGCACTAACAGATTATGACATTTTGGAACCACC
The DNA here is from genome assembly GCA_035221665.1 of Okamejei kenojei. Classification (NCBI taxonomy): domain Eukaryota; kingdom Metazoa; phylum Chordata; class Chondrichthyes; order Rajiformes; family Rajidae; genus Okamejei; species Okamejei kenojei. Next base: position 81,102,655 of record CM069136.1, on the reverse strand, counting down.
ACAATAGGTTATGTACAAACAACCACAATCAGAGGGAACCATGGCTGTGTAGGCCAGTCAGGTACCACCAAAACCCCTGAACAGAGTCCTGTTTGATCTTAGTCAAGCACCGACTAATGAGGCAGAAAGGGGAAAATGCATATAAAAACATTCCGCCCCAGTGCAGCGAGAATGCATTCACTGCAACTGCTCCTGGGTCTGGTTCCCATGAAACATATTTCGGTACCTGGTGATTAAGTCTGGATGCAAACAAATCGATATCTGGTACCCCATACTGGAGAACAATTTCCTTAACTACATCATGATTCAACATCCACTCAGTGTTGGTGTTGAATTTGCGTGACCTGGTGTCTGCCACCATATTGAATCTGCCTGGCAAGTAGACAGCTGAAATCCAAATATTATTTTTTATGCACCAGTGCCAAATAAGGTTAACCAAGCCGTCACAAGATTTTGATTTGATTCCACCCATGTGATTGACATACGCCAGTGCCATGGTGTTGGTAATCTGAAGCTGAACATGTAAGTGATGCTTAGTGGTACAGTAAGTTATGAGCCCATAAAATGCTCCTAAAAGCTCTAAATAATTAATTCCATGTGATTGGAGAATCAACCCCTCATGCATATTCCATCTGCCTCCACAGCGAGACCTGGTGTCAGTAGCACCCCAACCTAGGGCACTAACATCTGTCTGCAAAATAACTGAAGGTGTTTCGATCAAACTTTTGCTAGAACATTTTGAAATGTTTCTAATCCACCACTGTACTTCAGTAATGGCTGCAGATGGTAAGTGCATGGGCCGATTGAAATGACCTGCATGTATTCTGAGTGCCTGTACCTTTGCCCTCTGTAGATGTTGGTGATGCAAAGGTCCATATTGCACAGCTGGAAAGGCAGCTACCAATTTAACAATTAAGCTGGCCACCTGTTTAATTGAGGTGATTGCTCCCTCAAGAGCTTGATACAGCCTTAAATTAAATCTAATCTCTTGCCTTTGGGCAGAGTTACACACATGTTAATTGAATCTATTGTGAATCCCAAATAGTCAATTGTGTTAACCGGCACCAATTTGGATTTAGCTGGGTGAACCCCAACCTCTCAACCATGAGTGTAACATCTGAAACTGATAATTCGGTGCCACAAAGGTATTTCCAATTATTAAGATGTCATCCAAATGGGCCATTACAATATGGCCCTGTGACTGTAATAATCCTAGTACTGGTTTTAGCAATTTAGTAAATAAGCACGGGGCTGAGGTTAACCCATTAGGCAGTGCTCTAAACTGCCATAATTGCCCCATCCAGCTAAATTTCAAATATCTCCGATACTCTTTATGAACAGGTGCTGAATAATATGCATCTTGAAGATCTATACATGCCATATAACACCCTCTGGAAAACAATTGCTTGGCAGTAGCGAACGTTTCCATCTTAAAATTATTATACTGCACAAACGTTTAAGTCCTGTCAGGTCCAAAATAATCCAACACCCACCATCTTTCTTTGGTCTAGGAAACACATTAGACACAAATTGAAGGGTTTGATAAACTGTTTTCTCAATTACACCTTTAAAACATAATTTTGCTATTTCAGCTTGAATCTCCAAATTCTCCCATTGTGAGAAAATTAGTTCCCGCTCTGGCTTATGCTGGGTGGGCGGATATAGGTTGGGAATAAATTAAATTTGAACCCCTTGTATACTCTACGGTATAAACACGTTTGATGTTATTTTACACCATTCTTTGAGAAACCTGTGTAACCTCCCCCAACTGGTAGGTAATTCTCACTCAATATGTTTCGACCAGAATCAGACCCACCTACCTCCATGGTTACCGGTGGAGTTCTGTGTCCCCTGGCCCTGGATGGAAAAGGCATGTTTGCCCGTACTCCTGCTGGAGTGCGCCAGCCGCGCACATTGAATAGCCGGCTTGGTCCTTGTCCGGACCCGGTTTCAGCAAACCATTTGTAAGGTTACTGTCGCCGAAGGATTCTGTTGGTCACTGGCGCCTTGATGAGCCCGACGGTTTTTGCCTCTTCATCTAGCTCCTTTACCCTCTTTGCGAAGTCTTCTCTGAACAATATGTTCGGGCCCTGGATGTTGCTAGGCTTGCACAAGGCAGCGAACCTTGGGTTAATGGTAGGGCGGATGTTGCTCTTTCTAAGACAGTTAAGTTCAAAGTTCACATTGCACATGAGAGGCAGGGCATCCTGCTGGACTTCAGTCAGGAGCCCACCATCCACCGACCTACCAAAAGCCGTAATGCCGGCTGAGAGCAGTTTCAGCACCCGTTTCAGTTTCAACTCCTGTGCTCGGATGCCAAGTCCCATATGGCCCCAAATGGCATGGTTGACGGCCGGCACTTTGAGCAGAATACAATTTTCTGGGGGGTCATTTTTTTTGGCCATTGTTCCTGAAGCTGGTGCGAAGCCAAGTAATTTATACTTGCAGCCAGCTCTCCCCCAGTGGCTCTCCAGAGTCTATTGGGACGGTGCCCCTCAGAGTCGGTGTCAGAATCATACTGACCCAGTATACTCTCCCCCTCCAAGAGGGAGATCCTAGGCAGCCCAGTAGGTGCTGCTGGCGCGGGCTCTTGGAGAGGCTGGCGCTCTTGATGGAGCATCCTCTCCAACAGGAGCTCCATCCTGGATACCCGTTCTACGGTATCCATTCTTGAGGGAGAACCCTCCTGACCGGACTCGTGCAAGTCTATCGGCCAGACAGACTTTCGAGTGGCCTTACACCCCTCCGGCATAGCCACGGTGCTCTCGGACACCAAGTCTGTAGTCTCACTACCAGCGACTCCGTAGATGAGCTAGGCGGCCGCCCGCTACCCGCACTCCCGCGGGCATTAGACACTTTTGCTACGGCTTGCCTTGCTGCTAACGACTTCTTCATGTTTGAACTTGCCCTCCTGTAACAAGAATTAACAAGCGCAGAAAATCAACCTCCAACAAGTTTAACACTTACCTGAGCCTTTTTAAAACTTACCGCTGGAGGAGCGCTGCTCCTCCCATCCGGTCGCTGCGCCATGCATCAGACGTAATGATGCGCATGCCGACTGGCGGGGTTCTTCACAGAATCACTCACGGGACTTCGAAATAAAATGACTGATTATGCTTTAATTTTTATTGAGATTAAGGATGTTATTGTTAAAATGTTCCTGACAATGAATTTCCTTAAATATTCAACAGCTAGTTGTAGTGTCACACGGAACTGCTTGAGATGGTTTCTGCATTCACAGAAAGTCGATGGTTTGATTTGCCATTTGCAAATTCAATGGCCAAGTTGGCCGTATTTTATTTGGTTTTATCCAGAAAAGCCCAAGTGTCTTCAGGTCAGTGTAACTCAGAATGCCTTGCCTTTTAGTCTTGAATTATTTTGACAAGACTGTATTCTATTTATCAACTTAAATTGACAGGGTAATGGGAGCAGGAGTGAAAAGGTTCTCTGAGAGATCTCAATTGAGAAGGGTAGAAGGTGATACCTTTTAAGCAGCCCATCCATTTACTTATTATGAAGAATTTTACTAAGAAAGACTACCTCACAGTGAAATATCATATTGAATTGCACAATGCCTGAGTAGATGAATTAGTGGTGCCTCACGTATCAACTCTCTTATTAAGGCAATTTTTCTATTGAGTTTCTCAGATTTTGAATTTTGAAAAAAAGAAAAGAAAGTTTCCCAATCCTCCGGCTTCTGGCTACTCTTTCCTGTGTTATATATCTTTTCTTTTAGTTTTATTCTATCCCTAACTTCTCTTGTCAGCCACGGTTGCCTCCTACTCCCCTTAGAATCTTTCTTCCTTTTTGGAATGAAATGATCCTGCGTCTTCCGGATTATGCCCAGAAATTCCTGCCATTGCTGTTCCACCCGTCATTCCTGCTAGGATCCCTTTCCAGTCTACTTTGGCCACCTCCCCTCTCATGCCCTCATAGTCCCCTTTGTTCAACTGCATCACTGCCACTTCTGATTTCACGTTCTCCTTCTCAAATTGCAGATTAAAACTAATCATATTATGATGACTACCTCCAAGCGGTTCCTTTACCTCGGGTTCTCTTATCATATCTGGTGCATTGGACAACACTAAATCCAGAATTGCCTTTTCTCCGGTCGACTCCATTACAAGCTGCTCTAAGAATCCATCTCGGAGGCATTCTACAAACTCTCTTTCTTGGGGTCCTGAACCAACCTGATTTTCCCATTCTACCTGCATATTGAAATCCCCCATCACCATAGTGGCATTAACTTTATTACATGCCAGTTTTAACTCCTACTGTAACTTACACTCTACATCCGGGCTACTATTTGGGGGTCTGTAAATAACACCAATTAGTGTCTTCTTGCCTTTCCAATTCCTCAACTCAATCCACAGTGACTCTACCTCGTCAGTCCGTATGTCTTCCCTCGCAAGGGACTGAATGCCATCCCTCACCAGCAGAGCTACCCCCCTCCTCAGCCCACCTGCCTGTCCCTTCTATAGGATGTATAACCCTGAATATTAAGTTCCCAGGCCCGATCCTCCTGCAGCCATGTCTCAGTAATCCCCACAATGTCATATCTACCAACCTCTAACTGAGCCTCAAGCTCATCTACTTTACTTCTTATACTTTGCACATTCATATACAATACTTTTAATTCCTTACGCATCTCACCTTTCACATCGATCCCTATTACACTTGGCCATACTATCCTATCCCTTTGTGAGCTGACTTTCCCGTTAATTCTGAGGTCATTAACCATCCCTTTACTCTCTTTCCCTTTAACTCTGTTGTCGACTATCTCATTTGACACACCACCCCCCTAAACCACTTGTGTAGCAGTGGCAATCCTGCCTGGCAGAATGCTGGTCCCCCACCTGTTAAGATGCAATCCGTCCCTTTTGTACAGTTCCCCCTTACTCCAAAACAGATCCCAGTGATCTAAGAATCTAAATCCCTGCCCCCTGCACCAGTTACTCAGCCACACATTCAGGTCCCGTATCTCCCTGTACCTGCTCTCGCCAGCACGAGGAACTGGAAGTAAACTGGAGTTAACAACCCTGGAGGTCCTGCTTTTTGCCTTTTTCCAAGCTCTCTAAAGTCACGCTGTAGAATATTCATCCCCTTCTTTCCGATATCGTTTGTGCCGACATGCACTACCACTTCCGGCTGTTCACCTTCGCCCTTGAGGATCTTCTGCACTCTGTCCGTGACATCCTGGATCCTGGCACCAGGGAGGCAGCACACCATCCTCGAATCCCGTCTGTTGCCGCAGAAACCCCTGTCCATACCTCTCACAATGGAGTCTCCAACTACAATGGCATTGCCTAATGTTGGCCTCTTTGGTTTTGGCTCAACAGTCCTTTTTGCTTCACAAGCCAGACCACCGCTCAGTGTTTTGACGTCTTCTGTTCTGAATGCTTCCAAGTGGGTGAACCTGTTCACAAGAGGTACAATGCCCGGGGACCTTTGCATTCCAAGTTTCCCTCCCTTTCTCAAGGTCACCCACTTTTTCCCTTCCAGTACCTTAGGTGTAACAATCTCACTGTAGGACTTGTTGAGGAATGACTCAGTTTCTCGGACAAACCTGAGGTCATCCACTTGCTTCTCCAATTCCCCAACACGGTCCTTCAGGAGCTGTACCTGGATGCACTTCTTACATTGATAAATGAATAGTATGCTTCTGCCTATTCATCTGGTCAATATTATTTTAGAGGAAGTTGGTGAAAAGTTATGTAACTGTTTCCATACTTGCTGAAAATCACCACTTTTTTCAGCAGTAAACTGTTACAAAGGTTTAAAATAAATGCATCAGATTGAAAACGTTTTTTTTTGTGGTTTATTTGAGGAAGATACTCTATAATTTGAAAGACTGCGACAAAAATTTGACTTTATATTCTAAAATAAGTAATATTTAACAGTAAGATTAAACAAGAACTTACCAGTTCGAAGTTTTGATCGTTAATTTATGAGGAGTTACGATGAGGGATTACGTGAAGAACCCGCCTCACGCTGGCAACGGCATACTTCAAAGCAGCGGCATGAAAAACACAGAACACCAAAAGCCGGAGTAACATAGTAAGGCTCATAAAAGACTTAGAACTACCATTTGATCATTTATTTTATGAGGGTGGGAGCGGAGGGCACGTAATCCCTCATCGTAACTCCTCATAAAATAACAATCAAACTTCGAACTGGTAAGTTCTTGTTTAATCTTACTATTTTACTTCGGGAGTCACGTGAGTGACTACGTGAAGATTTTAAAGCTTTCTGTGTTTTTTATGTCGTAGAATCAATCCGTACGACAGTCCGGCTAAGTAAACACATACATGAGAAAACCAGACTAATGTTAGATCATTTCACAATTAACTTTTTAATGGTTTAAAGACCATATAATAACCCTCCTTATATCTGAGGGAAAATGATTACAAGTGATAAAAGATAGAAGTGACTACACCATTGATTATAGCAATTAATAGTAAACAAAGCAGGTGATTATAGTGCTCCCAACACCGCGTGTCCAAAGCTTGTCATAGTGTGAACAGGTTTATTGTAGAACTTTGAAAAAGTTTCTTCTCTACTCCACCCTGCAACTTTTAAAATATGCTCGAGAGGCACGTCCCGCCCCTTTGCCGCGGACGTAGCTGCCGCCCTGGTGGAGTGAGATTTGAACACATCAGTGTCTACTCCCGCCTAAAACCAACACCTGTTTCAACATTTTGAGATAGTTTGAACTGAAGCTTTTGTGTGTAGTTTTTGTGCGTAACCATTAACGCATTTTTTCATTTCCTCAAAGGGTGTCAGTAACTTTAATATATTTGTTCTAATGTTTAACCACACACAAAGTAGGATCAATATGATAAGCTTGAAAGGTTACCTTTGTTCCAGATCTCCCTGGTCTGCTTTGTTTGATCAACTCGTAAACATAGAACACAACATTATCTGTAGTTCACATGCATACAGTCTAAATGCAACATTTGTAAAGTTTGCACTCTTTGAGCTGAGACCAGTGACATTAACATGACTAATTTCAATGTCAATCTTTCCAATGTCAACCCATCAATTGGAGTCCATTGTCTAAGTAGCATAAGTACAATGCTCACATCCCAAATCTCTGTGTATCTTGGTTTGGGTGGATTAATATTAAAGATTCCTTTCATGAATCTAGATATTAATGGATGCGACCCAATTGATCTCTGATCAGTCATAAGCCCTAAATAGGACGACAAAGCACTGCGTGCAGTGTTAATGGCACTGTAACTTAAATGTTGCTGAAAATGCAAATTGGCAAGGAATTCCAAAACATTTACAATATTTACAGTATCATAAGAAATATTTGACTGTGTGCAAAAGTCTTCCATTTCTTAATATGTGTCATATATTGCTTTTGTGTGCTATTGCGCCATGATGCAACCATAACTTTCATAGTTTGGTCCGACAATCCCAGCTCCTGTAGTGGTCTGGTCAAAACCTGCAGATTAACAAATTCATATATGCATACAATGGGTAAATCTCTTTAGTTACCGGATTAGTCAAGATATCACTACAGTTAGGAATCGACATATATGGTTCTTTAATCATATTCAGCATTACTGGGAAACCAAGGTTGAGTTTACCAATTTGGAACTACCAACAATCCAGAAGCAGAATCTTGTTCTATCTTCTTCAAGCATCTCTGAATCAAAGCAAATGGTGGAAAAGCATAAAAGAACATCTTTCCCCAGTGTAATGAAAAAGCAATCTACTGCTACTGCATCTGGATCATGTTCCCAAGACACATAAGTAGGCAACTGATGATTAAGCCTAGATGCAAACAAATCTATTTCTGGCAACCCAAATTGGTTTACAATATTCTTAAATATTGCTGGCTTAAGCATCCATTCCGTATTATCTTTAAAAAATCCTGGACCTTTCATCTGCTACCACATTGTCCTTACCCGGAATGTAGCTTGCTGAAATCCATATTTGGCGACCAATACACCATTGCCATATCTCATTGGCCAGAGAATCACATGATACTGACCTAACTCCCCCCATGTGATTAATGTATGCAACAGCCGTTTTTATTGTCTAACTGTATTAAACACATGTAGACCTTGTTTAGCACAACAATATGCTTTAAGTCCATAAAAAGCACCCAATAACTCCAAATAGTTAATACCATAAACTTGAAGAAACGCTTCTTCTTCAGCTTTCCATCTACCTCCACAACTGGAGGACGAATCTGTAGCCCCCATCCGAGAGCACTAGCATCCGTTTGTAAAACCATTTCAGTTGTTTAATCATGATATTCTTAGCAGCTTGTGGGGACATTTTCAACCCACCATTGTAATTCCAACACGGCTTCTTTTGTTAATTGCATAGGCCTGTCAAAGTGACCTGCCTCTTTAAGATCCCTTATTTTGTCCCTTTGAAGATTTTGATAATGTAATGGACCAAATTCAACTGCTGGAAATGCTGCTACCAGTTTCCCAATGGTTTTCGCCACTTCTCGGATGGAGGGATAAGGTTTGTGAATGAGGTAATTACAAGTCATCAAGATGTCATTGGCCTTTCTCTGTTGGCAAAGTAACTAACATAGTCCCTGAGTTAATTACAAACCCCAAAAAGTTAATTGATTTGTGCTAGCTGCAGCTGGGACTTAATTGGATGAATCAAAACCCTAGCTTTTCAAACAAAGCTTTAGTAACTGAAACTGAGTGCTCAGCTGACTCTTGAGTATCACTAATGATCAGAATATCATCCAGATAAGCCATAACAATGTGTTTCTGTGCTCTTAATTGGGCTAAAACTGGTTTCAACAGTTTTGCAAAGAGTCTAGGATCCAAACTCAATCCATTTGGTAAAGCTTTAAACTGCCATAATTGCCCCAGCCAATTAAATTTTAAATACCTCCTGAAGCATTGATGAATTGCTACAGAAATAATAGGCATCCTTCAAATCAATCTTAGCCATATAACACCCTGCTGAGAGAAGATATTTTGCAGTACTGAATGTTTCCATCTTAAAATGTTTGTATTCTACAAACTTATTCAGATTTGTAAGGTCCAGACTAATTCTGCAACCACCATCTTTTTTATCTCTTCGAAATATATTAGAGACAAATTGATGCATATGTTCATAAGTCTTTTCAATTACGCCTTTTCCAGATAATTTGTCAATTTCCACATTAATCTCCATTCTTTCCTCTGCAGAAAACACATAAGCATAAGCAGGTCTATTCTGTACAGGAGGATTAACCCCTTCTTTTAAAAATAATAATGGCTCCTGAAACTGCTTGTAATACATATCGATCAGAAGTAATGTTAAGCCAGGCATTATAAAATTTTTGCAATCTCCCTCCAACTGGAGGGTCATCCCACAGTTTCTTTAAGTATATAAGTCTTTAATACCTCTCCGTATGAGCGTGGTGGTCTCCTTCTTCTTCCCGAATACAGGGAAGCACTTGCCTGCACAGCACGATAGTATTTTCGTGACAAACTTCTGCTTCTATAATGGAAATCAAAACCCCTTCGGGTCGAAAAACCCCTTCTTTGTCCAAAAACAAAAGGTTTTAACATTGCTAAAATATTTAGCTTCGTCATTCAACTCTTTCAGCTGTTTCGGCAAATTTTCTCCAAACAAATACCCAGGAGCTTGAACTCCACTTTCTTGACACAGGCTTGCAAATCTAGGGTGAAATATGGGCCGAATCGCCTCATGCAATTAATTTCATAGAATGAATTACATAATAAGCCCAAAGTATCCTTTTGAATCTTTTCCATTTCCAGATTCTCCATTTGCCTGCCATAGGCCGTAATGGCGGCAGAAATTAATTTGAGCACCTTTTGAAACTTCACTTCTAGGGCTCTCATACTTGGAGTCATAGACGTCCATATCATCGGATTCACCGTAAGCACTTCCAATGAGGCACAATTTCTTGGAGCTTTATATAATTCTGATGTTTCATTCATCACAGAATTGTGAAGTTGGTGAGATACCATATAATTTATGTTTGCAGCTAGGATTTCTTCCATAGCCTCACCACTTCCTTCAGGTATAGCAAACTCTTGTGCAAATCCCAGGCACATTAGGCCTTTTCTTTTTACTTTGTGGTGTGCTTTCAAAAGCCATATAGCCACCAGCAGGGTCTGCCTTCTGCAGCCCTAAACCAATTGGGATATCATCCCATGAGACCTTCTTCCAGCCCAAATCCTGGGTCCGGAGTATCATATTCCCAACTTGGCCCACAGCCATATTCATCATATTCAAACCCCTCAGGGATTTTTTGGGATTCATCTGGGTACTCTGACTCCCTTGTCTCATTATTGTTTGGAGAACTTTCTCCATATGCTCCATTTTTAGCCACATAGTTTTATTGTCTGGAGGTCTTTCAATATCAGAGTCATAAGAAACCACGGGCCTCTCAGATTTCTTTTTGCATTTTTTAGGAACATTTTCCTCCGTGGTTATTATTTCTGGAGAATCTGGAAACTCACTATCGGGTACATCAGCGGCCAACGGTATCGGAACCGGGTCCGCACTAACTTCGCGTCCCGTATTTTTACTTTCACCCCGGGAACATCATTTTACCCGCGAAAACTTCTTTCCCGATTTTTCCATTTTTCTTTAATAATCAGTGCTCAATCAGCACGATAACGTGGCTCTAAATTTTTTTCTTTTGGTTTCGTTTTGCTGGAGCCACCCAGCGTAACCTAAAAAACGCCCCGGTCTAACTGCACTTACCTGCGGGCCGTTCCGACCGCTGCGAGGAGCTGCTCCTTTACTGCAGCTCCTCCTCGCGCCGTCAGCGTTGACGTCATGCAGTTGCCAGCGTGAGGCGGGTTCTTCACGTAGTCACTCACGTGACTCCGAAGTAAAACAGTGTTTCTCATCATAAAAATGCGAGATATCTCTGAGTGCAATGGGCAACCTGGAAAAAGTAGAGGAAATTAAATATCTTACTGATTGCGCCAAATTTATTTTTCCCATAGTAGAGATGTCCATCTATGTGAAACAACATTCAAAGTTGCAAAAATTTAAGTTTTATAATCGGGTTTCCAGAAACTTGAAAGTATACACTTTCTAAAATATCACCCTGGTAGGTGATGGACTACCCATTCAGCAGCTCAGTTTCCTTATTATCATCTCTGACCCAAAATATTGGATTAGGAATAAGGATCAACTGAACTCATCTCAAAATTTATTTTTAAATTATGGGTTAATAATGGCAAAAAAACGTATACTTAACTTTTGGAAAAATACAACCATACCAACGATTAAAATATGGATTTCAAACATGTTGGACACTGCACATCTTGAGGAAATGCGATTCCTCCTAATAGATAAATCCAACCAATTTTTAACCAGTTGGTCTCCATTTGTCGATTTTTTGGAAGCATATGGTGCAACAAAACCGTAGAAGCTAATTGTTTCAGGATTGGGTGAGGGATGGTCAAGAATATAGATAACGATCCTTAATCGCTTACTTTCTACTCGTCTCTTTTTTTAATTTTTCATTCTCAACTTTCTTTTTTCACACTTTTTTCTTTCTCACACACACTATATATCACATGTTTCTCTATCTTTTATTTTCTACTCTCTCTTTTTCTTTTTCATTATTAAAAAAATTAAAAAATAAGAAGCTGTACATAAAATGTAATATGTCAATATATATTAGGCACCTTGGTGCCATATTGCTATACTTACTTCTTATAAAATAATATATTTTGAAATAATTAAATAAATAAATAAATAAATAAATAGATAAATAAATAAATAAATAAATAAATAAATAAACAAGTAAATAAATAAATAGATAAATACATACATAAATAAATAAATAAATAAAAGGAATAAGGATCAGCTCAGAAGGAAAATTTGTGCCTGCCTTGGTGTCATGAGAACAGAAACTCAGTTCAGTGTTTCACTTCACATATTTTTTTCCATGGAAATCAAGTATGCAGATGATACAACGGTGATTGGCCTCATCAGCGACAACGATGAGTCGGCCTATAGGGAGGAGGTTCAGTTCCTAGCAGCATGGTGCGCTGACAATAACCTGGCCCTTAACTCCAAGAAGACCAAGGAGCTCATTGTGGACTATAGAAGTTCTAGGGGCTGCACGCACACCCCCATCCATATTAATGGGACGGAGGTGGAACGTGTTTCCAGTTTCAGGTTTCTGGGGGTCAACGTCTCTGATGACCTCTCTTGGACCCACAATACCTCTGCACTGGTCAAGAAGGCTCACCAGCGTCTCTTCTTCCTGAGGAGACTAAAGAAGATCCATTTGTGTCCTCAGATTCTGGTGAACTTCTACCGCTGCACCATCGAGAGCATCCTTACCAACTGTATCACAGTATGGTATGGCAACTGCTCTGTCTCTGACCGGAAAGCACTGCAGAGGGCGGTGAAAACTGCCCAACGCATCACTGGTTCTTCACTCCCCTCCATTGAGTCTGTCCATAGCAAGCGATGTCTGCGAAGGGCGCGCAGCATCGTCAAGGACTGGTCTCATCCCAGCCACAGACTATTTACCCTCCTCCCATCCGGGAGGTGCTACAGGTCCCTCCGTTGCTGGACCAGCATGTTCCAGGAACAGCTTCTTCCCTGCAGCTGTTTACAATACTTACACTCTGCACCTCGGTGATTTGCCAGTCACACCCCTCACCCCGTCACTCCTTCCCCCAGTATAATTTTGCACTACTGATACAGTTTGTACATATACATATTTTACGTTCATTATTCTAAGTTCGCTCTTCTGGGAGATGCTAACTGCATTTTCATTTTCTCTGTACTGTAAAACTGCACACTGACAATAAAAGATTGAATTGAATTGAGTTGAAAGACATTTGATGTGCATAAGAAATCATGTCCGGTGTAGAGAAGATGTTATAATGCTAATGCTGTCCCATTGTCATGTGCATTTCCTATGTGTGTTTCACACATGCATCCTGTTATCAAATATCCGTAAACTCACACTAGGATTACTGGCAATAACCTGTATTTAGATAACTTGTAAGCAGGTACATTTCAGGCCATTTATCATCTGATTCTCTCTTTTAATGCTGTTGTCACATAAAGGTGCAGTTGTATTATTTTCTCTATCGATGTCCATTGTGCTTTGGAACAAGAAGAAAATAAACTTTAAATTTTCATAGTTGAATATACAAGTATCTGTGGAATAAAAGGTTGCCAAGCAAAAGAAAACTTGTGAATGTGCAGTTATATGTGCCGCTAACTGATCTACATAATATGGTCAAAGCATGGCAGCTCGGTGGCACAGCGATAGAGTTGCTACCTTACAGTGCCAGCGACCCTTTTTCTATCCTGAGTATGGGTGCTGTTTGTATGGAGTTTTTGTACATTCTCCCCATGACCTGCGTAAGCTTTCCCCGGAATCTCCGGTTCCCCCCCTCCCACACTCCAAAGGCATGCAGTTTTTGTAGGTTCATTGGCTTTGTATAATTGTAAATTGTCCCTGGTGTGTGTAGGATAGCGTTAGTGTACAGGGATCGCTGTCGGCGCAGATTCGGTGAGCCAAAGGTTCTGTAATTCTAAACTAAACTGAACTAAACTAAACACTGCCAGTGCTGGAAAGGTTACAGGAGGTCAACGTCTGCACCTCTGGATCATTAAAAAGTGCCACTGGTGAAGCTATCTATATGGGTTAACCCACAGTCTATCAGTTGTGCAGTAGAGCACACAGGGATTGATGAACGCAACCTATAACTTCTGGATCTTAGAAAATCGTATCATTCAATAATATTACAGAAGTTGTGATGGATGTATTATTTATATAGGCAACAGTTATTTTTTATTGGCACCTTTCTCTGGCAAAATGTTGCAAGCAGCACAATAGCAAAGTACCAAATCTGGCAGTTCTGACTTTATTTGAATGAATTAATGAATAAATAGTTTACTTCGGTCATACATTAAAAATAACAACATTTTACATTCTGTGTGAATATGAACCAACACTGTATCCATTTCACACAACGTTCACATAATCAATGACCAAAAAAGGAATAGGCGGAAGCCACAAAGCTTATTTTTGCCTATCCAATACAATCCATATAATCCAAATATCAGCATTACAAAGGAAAGAAGAAAAAAAAACTCTAAATTGTAATCCTTACTTATTTTACATTTTAATCATTATATATATTATAATCCTTAATTATTTTACATTTTAAGGATTTTTTTGAAACTCAACAGTAAACTGCTAATCATTAAATGCATTATTAGCGCTACTGTGATCTACCGGCAGCAAAGGAGCTGCTGCTTGTAAGGGAATCTGTAGGATTCCCGACCTCAGGTAGGATAACAGGGACATTGAGTACAGTACCAGGAAACACTAGGGTGGCCTCCATTCATTGTGTCCAGAAATGTGGCTGGCGGGCAGGAATTTACAAGTAGGAACTTGAAAGCAACAGGACTATGACCCCCACACCTCCTACCATTCTACTGGGCAATGTTATCATTCAACTAGTAACGAAAAAAAAACTGGAAGACATAAGGGCATAGGCTAGTTTACCAAGAAGAGATGAGGGAATGCTGTGTGCTCTGTTTTTCACAGAAACATGACTCAGCCCCATCTCCACAGACTCAGACATCCAGCCTGAAGGTTTTTCCATTTATCACATGGACTGAACAGAGACATTGGGAAAAGGGGAAGGCAGTGGCATCTGAATCCAGGTAAACTCTTTGCAGAGCTCACAGTGTAGCAGTCCCGTCCAACACCTGCACTCCACACCTGAAACATCTGGTGGTGAAGTGCTGCTCTTCTACCTCCTGAGGGAATTCACCTCCATCATCATGACCATGGTCTACATGCCACCTCAGGCAGACATTCATCTAGCACTGGAGGAGCTGCACTCTGTGGTCAAAAGACACCAGTTGGCATACTGAAGATGCCTCTCCCATCATAGTTGGAGACCTCAACAAGCCTGCCTAAAGAAATCATTCCCTAACAACTACCAGCATGTGTCCTGCACCAGCAGAGAATCAAACAATCCTCACCACTGCTATAACCACCACCAGGGAAAGCCTATTGCTCCATCCCTCGCCCTCATTTTAGGAAATCTGACTACTTGGCTGGGTTCCTTCCAGCACATGGGCAGTGAGCGAAGAGCACACCCCCCAGTGTGAGGACTGCACAAAGCAAATCAGGGAAGCAGGGGAGACTCTGGGACTGCTTGGAGTCTGTAATCTGGGCGAAGTTGAAGGACTGGCAGATTCTCAGGCAGGTGGGACTATGTAGATGGGACATGTTGGTCGGCATGGGCATGTTGAGGCTGAAGGGCGGTTTCCACGCTATATGACTCTGACCTATGACTCAGCTTGGAGGTATTGTAATTACTATATTTACATGATCTTTTGTGCTGCTGCAATTAAGGATTGCATTGTTACTGTTTTGGGACATGTGACAATAAACACTCTTGACTATCTCAGGAACACCTGGGAACAAATTAAGCCATCATTTCACCATCATTTCAATGGTGCAGTAGGGTTGGGAATATAAACACCTACGCACTAACGCAACGTTTCTAATTTGCTGTCAAAACGCTTTCATTTCAAGGCTGCCTAATCTCTCCTAATGATATTTAATCCACCCAGACAATAAACACTACCCTGTAGATTCATGGTTAATTACACTTCAGCAGCATCCCAGGGCATCGGTGAGCATGGGTATAATGAGACATATTTTTTTCTACTTGAGTGATCATCAGGCACATCAATGGCACTTGAAGCAGCACTTTATTATTAATAGGATTATTGTTGCATGCTTCTGTTGCACTTCTTTGCCTTAGGAAGGTATATTATAACCAAGAAACCAAATGACATCTACAAATAACCTGTCATCAAAGTAACACAGAAGAGGAATGCTCTAAGGATGTGCAGTTTCTGGTTGTCATTGGTCTCACAAACGTGATAATCAATTAGATTAATCTTCAAGTACCACTACTATTTCATGTCCGCAGACACTGCTCTAACTCTGTCCCCCAAAATCATCTTTAGTTAACAATTGATACTCAAAGCGCAAGGTATAACAAACTTCATGTTTATTTTTGTCTGTTCTTGCAGGACAAAAGTTACAAAAGTAGAGACAAGAGCATCTAACTAGCAGTGGACATATGCAATGATATTTTAACCCAATGAATTCACACTATTCCCCCCGTTGTGGAGTGGCCATTCCTGAGGCTGCGAGCATGTACAGTGGGTGAAAACGTAAGCAGATTAGCAAAAAAACGTTCATCCCAAATTCCTCCTTCACACAAACCCTATTTCACCAAACATATTGACACAGCCAGCTCTGTTACTCTCATGCACCATTCTCTTCAGCCTTCACTACCACAAACTAGATGTTTGTACATTCCTCTTATCAAGAGGTTGAGATTTGATTTTGGCAAGACAGGAGCAAAATAAATGTGAGAATGGATATAGCACAGAGTCGTCAACTTAGATACTGATAATGAAAAATGATTTAGAGTTTAACACATGGACAACAGCATCCAAAGGAGGTGAGAAAAGCCCTGTCGTTTGGATAAACGAAAGGGGGTGCAGGTGCCAGCTCAACACACACTAAATGTCTGCGAAATGTTCTGCTGCAGAGTACCTGATAAATGTATTCTGAAGCAGCATCCCTACAGAGGCCAGATTGAGATGTACACAATGCGCGTCAAACATACACTAACCGCAAGGCACACGTGTCGGAGCAGTTTCGATCTGCCTGACAGGTAAGTCATTTAATTTCCAGCGGTCCGCTCTGATATATGGACCCAAAGTAGCTATGGAGGTGGCAGGGTTTTGGGGCTCCATAGAAGCTCCAAAAGGAGCTAGAATAATTTGGGGTTACCGCCGTTCGAGCTCCGCAACGTAGCGAGCAGCAGCGAAATTGGAGACCGCCGTGTGACACCAGGAGCTGGGATTGCGGCGGATGCCATTCGAGCCCTGCTCAGTAGCAGGCGGCCGAAATTGCAGGCCGCTGTGGGGCTCCATAGGAGCCGGGATGCTGCAGCCGCCGTTCGAAAGGCTGCTTGGGAATAAAGCTCTGAACGGGAGCATTCAGCCAGATTTGCCGCATTTGATGGCTCCGTAAGAGCTAAGTTTTCATAAAATGTGCAGAGTTTAGCAGCCGTGTGTTAAAAATAACCGTGACCAGGAACTCAGGTTAAGCTATCACTGCCATAGCACCGTGCAATTTTAAAACCTAGTTTGCAAACAACTCGGGCTCAGCTAAGCAGCACACATATAGTGTATGGCTTGGAGTTTTTGGTGCGGCTATAATAGAAGATTGGCATTAAAAGCAGTTGCCACTCGTCCCGGTTGTGACTATCGCACACGATAGGCATTCAAAGGTCATGTTAAATTCATTGGCACAAATTAATAAATAACCAATTAAACGTTTATTATTGTCAATTTAGTTCCACATAAGTGCTATAGCACTTAACTTCTAAAAATGAGACACAAGGAACTGCCGATAGGGTTTAACTACTAAAGACACAAAGTTCTGAGTGCCACCAGTCAGGCAGCATCATTGCGACATGAATAGTGATGTTTTTGAGTCATGACCCTTCTTTAGAGCTAAAGTATTAATGTTACAATTGTTTAATACATCAATGTACAAAAGGTATTGCCTTGTAATTTTCCAAAAAATCTCTCTATAGTAGCTTCACTGACAACTGACCCATAAATTGACATCCCGGCCTTGAACTCCGCAGACAAAGATATCAGTTTGATTAATGTAAGGACGTTAAAAGAAATAGGTTTAAACGTTGAAGACCAGCTCATTTGTATTATGGAATGCTACCTCTCTCCTATAATTCCTACACGAAGTCCCCTATCTAACCATCTGAACATCTGGAAAACTCCGCCACGAAAAACAGCAGACGGTGGGAAGAAAATCAGTTAACATTTAGCTCAGCAACCCATTCCATGACATGTCAATAATGTCTTGATATATTTTCCCAGCAGTCTGCACGTGTATATCTCTAGTCTTCCGCCTAGGTCATATATCAAATACGCCAGTACTGCCATGTGTTGCACATAAAGTCTCAATCTATTGTATACTCTCACCGCCCCCCTCTAATCTATTTTTCAGCTGTTTGTTTACTGTGGCAGAATCCCTTTTAAATTTGCTATGCAGAAAGTGTTCTGCCTCTAACGGCAATGGTTTACCCAGATTTAGCATAAAACAAAAAGATTAATGTTGGCAAGTGAATGTAGCCAGCTTCAAGATATATTTTTGGAGTTACCATTTGACATTAACGTTTACAACATAGCTTAGCGAAACAAGACTGATGGGAGGTGGTGGGGGGGGGGGGGGGGGGGGGGGGTGCGGTGGGAAATAAAGGAAAAAAAAGGAAGGAGGAGCCCAAGGCTGAGGGAGAGTGGGACGGGAGGAGACAGCAAAGAGTAACAGAATTGAGAACATTTAATGTCAAAAGGCCAAGAGGAAGCAGACTCTCCCCCAGGCAGAATATGAGGTTTTTGTTCCTCAAATATGTCAGTGTTGCTCACTCTGGCCGTGAGGATGCCCAGACACAGAGGTCGGATACGAAAGGAGGGAAGTTGAAGTGCTTGAGCCCTCCGAGAATTCGGGATGGTTATTGTGGACCGAGCGGAGGTGTTCGCGACAATGATCGCCAAGCCTCTTGCTAGGTCACACCGATTAGATCAGCTGGCATCTAGAGCAGCGGATGCAGTAGAGGATGGTTGGAGAGATGCAGGTGAACCTGCTGTCGGACCTGAAGGACGGCTTGGGTCCCTGAAAAGAGTGGGGTGGGGGGGGGGGGAGGAGGTAAAGGAAATGTAGCATCTTTGCGGTTGCAAGGGAAAGTGCCCGTGGAAGGGGTGGAGCGGGAGGAAGGGAAGAATTGACAAGAGTTGCGGAGGAGCGGTCTTTGCGGAAGGCAGACATGGGGGAGATGGAAGAGTGGTGATTGGAAGGTCCCACGTTGGAAGGTGAGGAAACTGGCGAGGACTAATGTTGTATAGAGCCCGGCTGGTGGGGTGAAGGTGAGGACCGAGGGACTCTGCCGTGTTGCGAGTGGGGAATGGGGAGAGAGGGCAGTGTTGCGGGGTATGGAGGAGACTATGTGCTGCCTCAACTATCGTGGGGGAGGGAATCCCTGTTCCTCTGAAAATGAGGATCAATTTGTGATGACCTGGTATGGAAAACACCTCAACCTGGAGCAGATGCGGCTAGACGGAGAATTGGGAATAGGGGATGAGTCCTTTACAGGAGCAGGTGGGAGAAAGAGTAGACCGATAGCTGTTGGATCGGTTGGTAGTAGATGATGTTGGTCAGAGTGTATCACCTGGCCAAAGAGATGGAGAGGTACAAGGGAAGGACGGATTAGTGTCGAAATGGACCCAAGTGTATTTGAGTGCTGGATGGAAAGGTGTGAAATGGATGAAGTCAGTCAGTTGTAGATGGTGGAGGAGTTGACCACCAAGTCCTCATCGATGTATACCATATCACCCTATACCAACCATATAACAATAACAGCACTGGGGGGGCGGGGGTGGGGGGGGGGGGGGGGGGGGAAAAAAAAAAAAAAGGGGGGGGGGGGGGGGGGGGAAAGGGGGGGGGGAGGGGGCGGGGGGGGGGAGGGGGGAGAAATGGGGTATTTTTTGGGGAAAAACAGGCCCCTCTCAGACCATTCCAGTCCATGCGACCATTTGTTTTCCCCTAGTCCCCCTCTACCTGCACTCAGACCATACCCCTGCCATTCCCTTCACGTCATATACCTAACCACTTTACTTTTAAATGTTAAAATCGATCCTGCTCCAACACTTCTGCTGGAAGCACATTCCACCCAGCCACCACCGTCTGAGTAAAGAGTTCCCCCTCAGTAACCCCCAAATAACTTCTGGTCCGTAATCTCATGTCATGCCGCTTTGTTATGAATCTTCCTACCCTACAATGGAAAAACGTATCCACTAACTCTGTCTATCCCTTACATCATTTTAAAGACCTCAAACAAGTCCCCCCTTAACCTTCTGCGCTCCAAAGAATAAAGACCTAACTTGTTCAACTTTCTCTGTAACATATTGCTGAACCCTGGCAACATTCTTGTAAACCTCCTCGTACTCCTTTCAATTTTTTTTTTTTTTTTTTTTTTTTTAACGGAGTATAGGATCGGGGAATTCACCAACACTAGCTGACAGAGTTAAAAACATTATAAAAAAAAATCATCTATGCATGGAAGCCTCGAAGGCCCAAATGTTAATTGGAATTTCAGCGCAATTCCATAAGGTCCAATACCCTGAAGGTTATTGGCACTTCAAGCTCATCAAAATACCATGTTGAATGATGATGATGATTTCTGCTTCAGACTTCTGTTGTTCCTTTCATGGTCAGAATGATGTTGTGCAGATTTCAGCAACATAACAAGTTTAAATGATTTTGTGCTGGAAGGAAAATTTCAGAATTAATAAAGTGCATCAATAGAACAGAGCATAAAATACAG
The DNA here is from genome assembly GCA_035221665.1 of Okamejei kenojei. Classification (NCBI taxonomy): domain Eukaryota; kingdom Metazoa; phylum Chordata; class Chondrichthyes; order Rajiformes; family Rajidae; genus Okamejei; species Okamejei kenojei. Next base: position 81,082,217 of record CM069136.1, on the reverse strand, counting down.
CACAGGGTGTTTTCTCTCAATTTCATGAGCATTCACTCAAGAGGTTAATAATGCTGTTCCTGAAGGACTTGGAAAACTATTTTCAGTGTGATTGCAAAAAAAATGTTGCAAATGTTTTAAAAGGGCTTATTGGTTATTAGGTACATTTTAGTGATACACAAAAAGCTTATTAACGTAGAGCAAAAGGAACTAATTGGAATTAATACTTTTTGTTAGTGTTACATATTTTTAAAACTTAGAATGGCAAATTTTAAGCAAATGCTCATATGAGAAGTATCATTGAATCAGGCTTTAAAAGAGAGAAATTGTGATTATAAGAATTATTAATGATCCTATCCACAATTTGCAATGGAAAATTCTCACTGAACCAAAGATTTACAGGCTTTGAGATTTATATTTTTCAGCCATTTGGCACTCAGTAGAATGGTCGTAGGGTGCAAGTAATCTGGATAATGAGCAAGAATAGAACAGACAATCAAGGATAAAACCATCTAATTTCTCTCCATACTCTTAAATAAATATCCTGCTGAGTACTTCCAGTATTATCTGTTTTTATTTAGATTTCTCTTGTTGGAGTGTTTTGTTTTTATTAACTAGAAATTACGTGGCTTTTGATAGACTTATAGTGAATTCTAATGCTTGGAATATTTGCACAGAACTGAGTATTAACAGAAAATAGTAAGAATTCAACGAAACTTGCCAGTCGAAGTTTTGATCGTTATTTTATGAGAGTACCGATGAGGGTTACCTGAAGACGCACCACCTGGCGCATGAGTCGACATATTTCAAAAGCCAGCAGGCTGAAAAACACAAACCTAATAGACGAGGAAGCAAGTAAGGTTCAACATCGCTTTCGCCCCCTCCCCTCTAACCTATTTTTAAGCGTGACGGGAGTGGAGGGCGCACTTAATCCCTCATCGTTACTCCTCATAAAATAACGATCAAAATCGAACTGGCAATCTCATTTAATCTTACTATTTTACTTCGGAGTCACGTGAATCTACGTGAAGATTATATTGTGTAGCACAGTGGTTTTTTAAAGACGTAGATTCATCCATACGACAGTCCGGCAAGTCAACACATAAGTGAGTAAATGAACGTTATTTCAAATCAGCTCAGTTTATTTAAGAAGTCTTTTAAACATAAAAGAACTAATAATAACCTCTTTTATATCAGGGAAAATCACTACAAATTGATGAAAGATATATAGTGATAACATAAATTGATAATCTAAATCGCATAGTGAAACTAAGCATATGAAATTACTAGTGAACCCCAACACCGCGTGTCCAAAGCCTGGCATCGTAAAGACAGGTTTATCGTAGAACCTTGAAAAGTTTCTTCTTTAAGACCACCTTGCGGCTTCTGAAAATATGGTTGAGCGGCACGTCCTGTAACGCTCAGCTGCAGACGTAGCTGTATGCCCAGGTGGAGTTGAGATTTAAAAAAACACATCATTTGTCTAATCCCTACACCCTCCCCTAAATCTAACACAACCTGTGTTAACCACCTAGAAATGTTTGGACTGATGACTTTTGTGTGTGGGGGTTTTTTATGCATAAAAAATAACGCTTTTTCATCACCTAGAAGACTCTTGGTTACTACTATATATTGAGTCAAGTGAGAACTACACACAATGTTTGGATCAACAGGTAATCTTTGAACATTACCTTAGCTCCAGTTCTCCCTGGTCTGCTTTTGTTAGACAGATCATAAACGTAAAACACAAATTATCTGAAGCCACATGCATACAATCTAAAACGTACATTTGCAATTTTTGCACTCTTTGTGCTAATACGGTCATTAAACATTTAGTTCTTACTTAAATTTACGAATTTTTCAAAAGACATACTGTGATTGGAGGTCACAGTGCCTAATTAAAGTAAGTACCCTGCTGACATCCCCAAATTTCTGTAAACCTTGGCTTGGGCGATTCTAGTATAAACAATAAAATCCCTTTCATAAACTGGATATTAATATGGAATAGACCCAATGATTCACGGTCAGAAAATATGTCCTAAATAGAACAAAAGCACTACGACACCTAATTAATGGCACTATAACCTAAGAGCATCTAACAAAGATTGCAACTCGAGCAAGGACTCCAATAAGTTTGAAAATGTTCACAGTATGATAAGATATTTTTTGACAGTCTACAAAAGACTTCCCATTTCTATATGTGTCATATAGTGTTTTCTAGTGCTATCACGCCATCTGAGGCAATAACAACCATAGGTCCTATCTGACAGACCAACCCTTGCAGATGGTCTGTTCAAAACCTGCAGATTAACAAATTCATAAAGCATGTAATGCAGCTAGGAAACGACATTCTGAATCCTTAATCATCTTTAACATCCAACGTCACCATTCTTGTGTGGGCCAATTTGAACCACCAAAAACCTGAGGCAGAACTTTTTTCTATTTTCTTAAGACATTGCCTAACCAGGCCAATGGAGTGGAAGCATAAAAGAATACTTTTCCCCAATGTACGAAAATGCATCTAACTGCTACTGCACCTGATCGGGTTCCCAGGACCGTATATAGGGGCAATTGATACTTTAATCCTTAATGCAAGGGGGGGGGGGAAGGGAGGGGAGAGATCAATTCTGGTAACCCATACCGAATGACAATTACTGAAAACTTGTGGGTTTTCACCTCCATTCTGTGTAGTCAATAAATACAATGAATCTGTTTCATGCCACCACAATGTCTTTACCTGGTAGATAACTTGGGCTGAAAGCAAAATTGGAGCACAAAACCCCAATGCCATTAAATGATTCCCCAGACAATCACATGAAACAGAGACTTACACTCCACCCATGTGATAAATATTATGCAACAGCTGTGGAATTGTCTACTTGTACCTGGACAACAGATCCTTTTTTGTAGGAATCAATAGGCTTATAAAACCGTAAAATGCCCACCCAATAACAACAAAATAATGAATACCATATTTTTGTGAGAAACATTAACCACTATGGACAGACTATCTCCCCCACAGCAGGTGGAAAGAATCTGTCCGGCCCCCCCCCCATCCGAGAGGCACAAGCAAATCCTTGTTTGTAAAAACACTACAGCA